>PVKC010044383.1:0-11704 GCA_004027635.1 Crocidura indochinensis | reverse complement strand
CCTTTAATTCACTTCTTTTGAGCATAATCATATAATTATAAAGTTTTGTTTTGCAGAACAAGGAAAAGCTGGAGAAGCTGAAAAGTCAAGCTGACCAGTTTTGCCAAAGGCTTGGGAAGTATCGCATGCCTTTTGCTTGGACTGCGATCCATTTAATGAATATCGTTAGCAGTGCTGGTAGTTTGGAACGAGATTCTACAGAGGTAGAAATCAGTACTGGAGGTAAGAGTGTTTGATGTAAAGAGTTTCTAAAGATAGAGTATTTTTCTTGCAACATAATTGACATAAATATTTTTGATTTGATTTTTCTTTTTGCCTTTATTTTTTTCTTGGCCAACTTTAGAGAAATTCCCATGCCATATAATCCATCTGCTAAAAGTGTACATTTCAGTGTTTTTAGATATTTTTACAAGGTTCTATAGCCATCTTAAAAATATAATTTTGTGGGGCCAGAGAGATAACATGGAGGTAGGGCATTTGCCTTGCATGCAGAAGGACAGTGGTTCGAATCCCGACATCCCATATGATCTTCCATGCCTGACAAGAGTGATTTCTTTATTTATTTTTTTATTTTTTTTATTTTTTTGGGGTTTTGGACCTCACCCGGTGACACTCAGGGGTTACTCCTGGCTATGCGCTCAGAAGTGCTCCTGGCTTGGGGGACCATATGGGACACCGGGGGATTGAACCTCGGTTTGTCCAAGGCTAGCTCAGGCAAGGCAGGCACCTTACCTCTAGTGCCACCGCCTGGCCCCACCAGGAGCGATTTCTGAGCGTAGAGCCAGGAGTAACCCCTGAACTAAACTAGATATATACAAACCAAAACTAAATATATACATAAAATTTTGTAGCTCATCATCCATCCTTAGTCCTAGCCCTTTATTAATCCTCAAACTCAACCCTAAACAAAGTCATCTGCTTTTGTATGTATGAATTTCTCCATGTTGAACATTTTGATCTGCATTATACATTGTTTAGATTTTTACAGCTCTTTTCCTTCACTTAGCATAATTTTTTTGGTTGAAGAGTTTGGGCTAGATAGTGGTGCTCCGGACTTAAATCTGGCTCTGCTTCAGCATCACTCCAGGTAGCGATCAGGGAACCATATAAGGTATCTGGGTTCACTGTACTCAAGGCTCATTATGCCCCATAAAGTTGAAAACATTTTATCTGTAGGAAGTAGGGAAATGGTACACAGTAAAGTATGTAGCTGACCTATGTTAGTACATTTGGTCTCCCAAGCTTGTCAGGAGTGATTTCTGAGCACAGAGCCAGGAATAACCTCTGAGCACCACCAGCTGTGGTCCCAAAACAAAATTGTATCTTTTCAGAAAATATAATTTTTATTCTATGAATTTTTCTCTGATGCTTTTTTTAGTGTCTGTTCCATTTATTTTTTTAGTTAGCCTTTTTTGGTTCTATTTTTTCATGCTTGCTTTGCTTGTAATAATTTTCTTAAGACTTCTAGATTTTTCTGAGCTTTAGGCCATACCTGGCAGTGCTTTGGAGACAATTGCTGGCACAGTGCTTGGGGGGTGGTCATCACTCTTAGTGGTGCTTGGGGGATGACTATGTGTTGTAGACCAAAGACTGGAGAACCTTTGCATAGAAAGAATGTGCTTAAGCCCTTATTCTAGCTTTTGAAGAATATTGTTGCTCTTACTGATTTTAGAAATGTATTTTAAGGAGGAGATTATAACCATACTTGGCTGTGCTTGGGGGTCATTCCTGGTGCTGCTCTGGGGCCATGTGGTGGCAGGAAGCTAAGCATAGTGAAACATACATACCAATCAGTTGACCTGTTGAGCTGTCTCCTGGCCTTCTTTCCCTTTTCAGATCTATTTAGCTCTTTTTTGAGCACCTATTTGTGCTCTCTTTCAGCAATGTCCCTCATGTTCTGCAGTATTATATTTGGGGGAGGCTGGTCCACATTGAGCTGTGCTCAGGGGTCTGTTTGGGGTGCCAGGGATTAAATCAGAATTAGCTGTGTGTCAGGCAAGTACCTTACCCGTTCTACTGTTTCTCCAGCCAGCAATATTGTATTTTTATTTTCATGGTTTCTAATTTACTTCCCTTTTCATTTCTGCTTTCACTTGTTGGCTACTAACTTCCACATCCTTGTACATTTAGATCTAATTTTTTTTTTTTTTTTGGTTTTTGGGTCACACCCGGCAGTGCTCAGGGGTTACTCCTGGCTCCATGCTCAGAAATTGCTTCTGGCAGGCATGGGGGACCATATGGGGCACCGGGATTCAAACCGATGACCTTTTGCATGAAAGGTAAACGCCTTACCTCCATGCTATCTCCCAGGCCTCTGGATCTAAATTTTCTTGTTACTTATTTATAGATGAATTTCTCTGTTCTTAACACATATGTCTTATATATCTTTAATCATTTGAATTCATTATGTTTTACTTCATCTATATTTATTTGGCTTAGCATATATTATATCTTGATGTCTCTCATGTGTACTTGTATAATCTACTTTTGCATAATCTAGCGTGATGTAGTTTAGTTTATTTGTGAGCTTGTTTTAGTCTTGTTTCAATTATTTGTTTTGGGGCTACACCCAGCTATATCCTGCTGAGGACTTACTCCTGGCTCTGTACTCAGGGATCACACCTGACAGGCCTCTGGAGACCATATTCTGTGCCAGGGTTTGAACCCAGGACAGCTACATTCAGGGCAAGCACCTTAGCCCACTAGACTATCTGGTACTTGTTTTGTTTTATTAAATCTCCATTTATTTTTTCTTTTTGGGTCATACCCAGGCACACTCAGGGGTCACTCCTGGCTATGCGCTCAGAAATTGCTCCTGACTTGGGGGACCATATGGGACTCCGACAGATTGAACCTCGGTCTGTCCTAGGTTAGTGCACCCAAGGCATAGGTCCTACCGCTTGCGCCACCATTCCGGCCCCTAAAGCTCCAATTTTTTTTTTTTTTTTTTTGGTTTTTGGGCCACACCCAGTGACGCTCAGGGGTTACTCCTGGCTATGTGCTCAGAAGTCGCTCCTGGCAGGCACGGGGGACCATATGGGAACCAGGGGATCGAACCGTGGTCCGAACTAGGCTAGCGCAGGCAAGGCAGCAGGCACCTTACCTCCTGCGCCACCTCCCGGCTCCCTAAAGCTCCAATTTTTTAAATTTCATTTTGGATTTTAAACCTAGTTCTTCTAATTGATCTTAACTAATAAAGAAATCCTGCAAAGAGATTTTAATGCAAGTATCCTGAAATGCTGTTTCAGTGCTAGAGAAATAGTATAGGAATTAAGTGCTTGTTTTACCTGTGGATCACCTGGGTTCTCTATGTGGTATTGTGTGACATTCTTAAGTGCCAAACATTGGAAGACTTAGTTATCTTTTCAGAAGCAAAATTATTAGGGTGCCATTAATATGATAAATTGGGTGGTTTTCAATTTTGTTATATTTTTCACCCTCCCTTGTGTTTGGAAAACTGCTCTAAAAGACATTTTTAAGCCTAATGGAAATGAATCTCTCCCTTCTGTTCTTCGGTAGAACGCAAAGGGTCTTGGTCTGAGAGGAGAAATTCCAGCATTGTGGGTCGACGGTCGCTGGAGAGAACGACAAGTGGAGATGATGCCTGTAACTTGACGAGTTTCCGGCCTGCTACCCTCACTGTGACCAATTTTTTTAAGCAGGTATTGTTCTAGCATGTAGGAATTATAGGGGAATATTTACATACATGCTTGCACCTTTGGTTTTTGAAAATTAGTGATTGTGCATTTATATCTAGTTTATATGCATTGCTCCATGATAGTGATCTCAAGAAATTAAAGGTTTAAGGGGAAATGGTCTCTCCTGCCAACAGGGAATAAAAGTTAGACAATAATAAAATAAACTTGAAAGCTTAAATATAGTTAAATCTAGCTAGAGCCTAATGAATTCTAAGTAAGGATTTTTTTTTTTAACAGTCTGTGTTAATTCTAGGCTTGAAGGAGAGATTATGTTTTAAGAATTGATGGAACCAATATTTGGGGGTCATAATCAGTCTTGTATATATAAGGTTACTGAAAAAGTTTTCTCAAAGCCTCATTTTCAAGTTGTAATGGTGATCAGTTATTCAAATATTAAGAATCACTTTATTCTATTTTATCTTTTGTGAAAAATTTTTTGAATTTATTTATTTATTTATTTTTTAAATTTTTTTGGTTTTTGGGTCACACCCAGCAGCACTCAGGGGCTACTCCTGGCTCTACACTCAGAAATCGCTCCTTGCAGGTTCAGGGGACCATATGGGATGCCGGGAATCAAACCACTGGCCTTCTGTATGCAAAACAAACACCTTACCTCCATGCTATCTCTCCAGCCCCTATTTTATCTTTTAGAGTTTGGACCACATCTAGCTGTGTTCAGGTCTTACTCATGGGTCTGCAATTAAGGATCACTTGGAGGACCATATGTGGTACTGGGGATCCAATCAGTAAGCAAGTGCCTTACTTGCTGTACTGTTTTTTTAAACCTTAAAAATTACCATTATGGGGCCAGGTGATAGTACAGAGAGTAGGATACTTGCCTTGCACATGGCTGACCCAGGTTTGTTCCCCAGCATCCATCCCTCAAGCACCACCAGTCATAATTCCTGATTGTAGAGCCAGGAGTAATCCCTGACTATCACTGAGTATGCATGCCCCCCCCCCCAATTGCTTTTATAAACAATAGATTTAGAAAAACTGTACCCTATTCAAACTATAATAATGGGAAAAATAAACTATGGCCCCATGTTGGTTTTTAGTATCAAAATAACTTAAATATATTTATTACCAAATAAGATAAAATGACAATATATGAACTATTTATTAAAACCATACTATATTTTAAATAGGACATTTGGGTAAATACATTTATATATTGAATTTGAAAGGCTAAAATAAACCAATATTATTTTTTGGCATTATATTATTATTATTATTATTATTGTTTTTGGTTTTGGTGACGCTCAGGGATTGGTTACTTCTGGCTATGTGCTCAGAAATCGCTCCTGGCTTGGGGGACCATATGGGATGCCAGGTGATCAACAGCAGTCCATCCTAGGTTAGCGCATGCAAGGCAAACCTCCTACTGCTTGTGCCAACGCTCTAGCCCCACCAATAGGTTTTTTAAAATTGTATGAAGAAAACATTAACATTGAATTGAAAAGTTTGTTCTAGTTGGATGTAGAAGAGTTTTGCTTATCCCTTTTCTTTATCTTTCTTTCTTTCTTTCTTTCTTCTTCTTCTTTTTTTTTTTTTTTGCTTATCCCTTTTCTTAATGGCATTTCTTTCCAGTGTTTCTCATCTTATTGTCTGGATATTTCTTTCTTTCTTTAAAAGTAGTTCTTTGCAGGGTAAAGAGATAGTACAGTAGATGAGGCGTTTACCCTGCACTTGGCCATCTTGGATTCAATCCCCGGCAGCCCATATGGTACCTTGAGAAATCCTCCGGCCCCGAAAATGGGCCCTGAAGGCAGAGCCAGGAGTAAGTCCTGAGCCTGGCCAGATATGGGCCATAAAAACAAAATACAAACCAAAAACACTCCTTACTTTTCCTTTTTAAAATTTGGCCAGTGCTGTCTGCTTGTATTAGAGAAGTTTGAGTGGGAAAAACAAATACAGACTTAAATGTAATAAATGTCTTGTAGTGTTCCATTTAATGTGTTTATGTTTATATGTATTCTTGTTTTTTAATTCTATTTTGTTGAAACCACTGTGAATCATAAGTCCTTCATAGTTGTATTTCAGGCATAAAGTGACAGTGGATTAGGACCATTCCTCCCACCAGTGTTGACCTCCTTCCACCAAAATTCCCAGCATGCAACCCATGCCTCCACCCTTAAACCCCTGGTCTACCAGTGTAACAGGTCCTTTTTTTTTTTTCCGGGCCACACCTGTTTGATGCTCTGGGATTACTCCTGGCTAAGCGCTCAGAAATTGCCCCTGGTTTGGGGGACCATATGGGACTCCGGGGATCGAACCACGGTCTTTCCTTGGCTAGTGCTTGCTAGGCAGACACCTTACCTCTAGCGCCACCTCGCCAGCCCCAACAGGTCCATTTTTAAATTTAGATGATTAGAGTTTGGGTCCCTTGATTCTGTTGTCATTGACTTTGGCTTGGGTATTTAGTTCTGACCTTATTTTTTTTTCCACAAGTTTATTATTTTTTGAAGTAAAAATGGATTTTATTCGAAGGTCCTAAGGAAGGGAGAGACACTTATCCAAAGGTGGAGAGAGCCCCAGTACATAACCTGATATGAAAGCTGGGAAGTCCACATCTCAGGAAGGGAGATGAGGACAATATGTATGTGGGCAGCATGTACTCAGGCAACACATTTGTGTCTTATGTCTGTATTCTTTATTCCTTTTATTTTTTGGGCCACACCGGTGGCCCTCAGGCGTTATTCAGAAATTGCTGCTGGCTTTGTGGACCACAGGGGATGCTGGGGGATTGAACCGCATTCCGTCTAGACTAGTGCTGGCAAAGCAGATACCTTACTACTCCGCACCACTGCTCCAGCCCCATTTTCCTTTTTTTTGAAAAACAAAAAGCTCTATCTACCTTGTACTGATTTTCTATATTTTAGAGTGAACTGTAATATCTTATAAGCACAAATCATTTTCTTTAAAGAAATAGATTTATGGGTGATAGTACCTTAGCTCTGATTAAATATTGAAGATGTAAAGGATGTCACTATAATTTTAATTATAGTTATGTTAATTTTACTTTCCACAGTAAGTTCAAGAGAAAAGATAGGCTGTATATGCAATAGAAATATATATATAATATAATATATATAATTATATAATATAATATATGTATATATATTCAGTTGAATACATTTGTTTTATGGAGCCCGTCATTTTTTTAAAACCAGGAAGGAGACCGTTTAAGTGATGAAGATCTGTACAAATTCCTTGCTGACATGAGAAGACCATCATCTGTTCTGCGCCGATTAAGACCTATCACTGGTATTTTTAAAGTTTTGTGTTAATATCATCATAGATGTAATATTTATAATTATATTCATTGTGTGTATGTGTGTGTGCTCATATGTGCGTGCGTGTGGCTGACACGTGGCTTTTAGACAACATCTTTCTGATTTCCATCTGCTCTAATGCAGTTGGAAAGCTGAATTCAGTACCTTTGATCATTTAATTACTGAAATGAAAATGATGTGAGCGTCTAAATATTTCCTAAATGAAAAGAAAGAAATGAGAGTGTTAAATACTTATAAGTAGGCTCCTGTTGTGATAAAAAACAAACCGTTCCAGAGTAAAACCTGCCTTTGAAGTTTAATTACTTAAATTAAATTGAAATTCAATCATTTAACATTCAAGATGTTTATTTGTGCCTCTGTTTGATCCCACTCTGTTTTTTTTCATCTTTCATTTTTGCTTATTTTGTCCCAGGGTGTGAGTATATATTACTTTTACGTGCACTTGCATCCGTAATTCCTAACTTTGGAACTTGATAAAATGAAATAATGTAGAGGTCTGAGCTGATACTCATTTTGGTTTACTCCCCAAATTTTTTGCTAAAAGTAGCCTCTGAGTCTTTCCAAAGATTTTTATTTTTTTTCCCCTTAATCTGGTAGTTTTATTATAGTCACATTGTTTTTCTGAAAATTTTTATCTCTGCAGCTCAACTGAAGATCGACATTTCTCCTGCACCGGAAAATCCCCATTACTGCCTCACTCCAGAGCTTCTACAGGTGAAGCTTTACCCTGACAGCAGAGTCCGGCCGACCCGAGAAATTCTGGAGTTTCCTGCCAGGGATGTGTACGTCCCAAATACCACTTACAGGTACCGCATCTTAATTTTGAAGAATTCTGAAATCTGTTGCCGCCAGTTCTAGTGTTTGAGCCAGAATTATATAAAGCACTGCCCAAAGCTTGTGGAGCTTTATGTCTTACTTTAGTTCCTGTTTAATGATTTAAAAAAATAGTTGTCACATGTTAAGTGTTTTCCTTGTGTCCGGTATAAGATTGACTTCCATCCACATCCTGCCCTATGTTTAAGCCTCATATGTATATATATAAGCCTCATAGCTGGAGGTTGGAACCTCCATATTAGAGGTAATGGAGCTCAGAAGAGGTGGCGTTAACACTTTTGCTCTACCTGGAACTCCAATAGAGTGACACTAGCATTTGAACTGTGGGCTGTTCGTTTTATACTCAATTCCTACTTACTGCTTCATGTGGAATGTTCTGAGGAGGAGACTCTAGCACTGCTCTGAGAGTGTCTGATATATGTCCCCGTGCTGAGGTTTTTGGTTTTGTGACCTGCAGACTAAACCCCCTCCCAGCTCCAGGATGCTCCCTTGCTCCTGTAAAACTATAAAGGGAACTGTATTAATAATTAAAGTTTTCATAGTTGCTCCATTAAACGTTGCTCCATTGAATACTCACGCTCTTTTCTCCAGTGTCTCTAACTACTATTTCAACAGGTGACAAATAGAAAAGAGGATGGAGTTTGTTGGTTTTGATTCTCTTTCTATTCTGTAACCTCTGTTGTGTATTTCACATTTAAAGCACAGTTCGGAGTCAGAGCAATAATAGCACAGTGGTAGGGTGTTTGCCTTGCACATCGCCAACCCTGGAGAACCTGGTTCAATTCCCAGCATCCCATATGGTTCCCCAAGCTTGCTAGCAGGGATTTCTGAGTGTAAAGCCAGGAGTAACCCCTGAGCACTGCCGTGTGTGACCCTCAAACCAAAAAAAAAAAAATAGCACACCTCGATCTAGATGACCCACATCTCCAATGTTTCGTAGCCCAAAAGGGCTGGAGATCTCAGACTGGAGGTTCTGCAGGTACTGAAGTTTGCTCTGTGTTTCTAACTTAGCTCCATTCATTTCTGAATGCAGAGGCTAATTAATTATGCAAGGACTGTATTAATGCAGTTTATTAAGGGCAATAAAGCAGATCAGCCATCCCTTTTTCGAAAACCCTCTAGTGATTTTCATTATAAGCAGAAAATTAAGAAATTTTGTAACAGTCTATGTGTGCCTTTCTCTGTGACCTGGCTCCTGTTTTCCTTCCCTTCAAATTCTGCTATCCCGGCTTTGCTCATTTAAGCTTAGTTCCAGTGACTTTTTATATTCAGCCTTGAACAGACCATGCTCAGTCTTGCCAAAGTGGTTTCTATTTGGTCTTCTCTTTACCCCTAGTCTGTCCCCCCACATATTCATGTAGTTTGACTTCTTATTCAGAATTATATTTGCTGCCATGTCACCTCATCACCCTAACTAAACAGAGTCACTGCTTCTTTTGTCTAACTAATTTCTAAGTCACCAAGGTTCTGGCATATAAGCGTATGGAAATTTTGCAAATCTGTACCAGGGATGTGCCATAACTTGTCTGTACCATAACATGTTCTTGTTTATTGGGTTTTGGATTGTGGTTTTTATGATTGTACACTTTATCACTTGAAGTATTTAACACTGTAAGGGTAGTTATACAGAAATTATAATTATCCAGTGTAGGAATGAATGACTACCATGTTCAGTGGAGAGTGATTTTGGAGGCATCTTTTAAAAGATCATAGTAGGAGGGGCCGGAGTGGTGGCGCAAGTGGTAAGGCAACTGCCTTGTGTGCACTAGCCTAGGATGGACTGCGGTTCAATCCCCTTGTGTCCCAGATGGTTTCCCAAGCCAGGAGTGATTTCTGAGCACATAGCTAGGAGTAACACCTGAGTGTCACTGGGTATGGCCCCTCAAAAAAAATAAAACAAAAAAATAGTATCATAGTAGGAACTAAATAAAATAGGGCTAGGGGTGAAGGTACTTGCTTCCATGAAACCAACTCCAGTTTGATTTTCTCACTGCATATGGTTTGATGAGCACTGCCCTTGAGGAGTAGTCCCTGAGCACAGTGCTAATAGCAAGCCCTGAGAATTGTTGGGCGTGACTCAAAAATTAACTAACCAATCAAAAAAATCACCGTGGTGGGGGGTGGGCTGGACTGATAGCACAGCAGGTAGAAAGCATTTACCTTATACAAGGCTCTATCCTTGGTCCTCCATAGGGTTTCCCAAGCTTGTGAGGGTTTTAGGTTTTTTAGTTTTAGGGCTGGGTATGGCCCTAAAACTAAAAAGAAAATAAAGAAATAATGATTTTATTTGAAACTATATAATTTATACATGTAAAAAATTGAAGGATAAGTTTCTATATTTTAGAGCTACTCAAAAAATGTTTAGCATTGATTTAAAATAAGGGTAGATTGTCTTCCCCGACTTAACCAATGCATAATAAAATATCTCTGCCTTAGGAATTTGTTAGTATTGCATAGGTTAATATGTTTTATAAAGCATTTTGCAAAGCACTTGACACACTTCAATACTCTGTGGACTTTAGTTGTTCTTAATATCATTGACATTATTAGATTACATTTAGCCACTTGCACTCAATTTGATAGAGTTGATTTGGAAGCAGGATCTTGGGCATTTGGACTCTTGGTAAGAGAATGATTAAGAAGGAAGAGGTGAGAAAAGTTGCTGCTGGTGTGCTTACTATTATTCTGGGGCTTTGGCTATCACAGCACTTGAATATCTAGTCAGATTAATTGCTTACTTAGTGGTGTTAAAAAAATTCTCAAGAGGGGCTGGAACTGTGGCACAAGCGGTAGGATGTTTGCCTTGCATGCTCTAACCTAGGACATACCACGGTTGATCCCCCGGCATCCCATATGGTCCCCCAAGCCAGGAGTGATTTCTGAGTGTATAGCCAGGAGTAACGCCTGACCCAAACAAAACAAAACAAGACAAAAATTTTCAAGAGCCAGAGACATAGAACATTGGGTAGGGTGCTTGCCTTGAAAGTGGCAAGTTCTGGCGTCTCATATGGTCTCCTGAGCACTGCTAGAAGTGATTGCTAAGCAACATTTGGTGTGGCCCAATGGCCCTACAAAGCCTCCCCAAAGAAACAAAACCAAAAGATCTTTGTCCTGACAGCCTGTCTTTTTTTTTTTTTTTTTAATTCAGTATAGCTAGAAAGCCTAGCAGAGATAAAAATCCTTTCGAATTATGAGAGAGGTGGAAGCCTTTTAAGTTGCAGCCTGCCTGCGGGAGACCATAAACATCTATGGAAAGTTCTCTAAGGAATTGCTGGCTGAATTCTCTCAGATCACAGTAATATGTTCTTGTTCAGTTTGAAGGTTTTCACCTGCTTTTTTTAAAATTTTTTTATTTTTATTTTTATTTATTTATTTATTTATTTTTTTTGGTTTTTTGGTTTTTGGGTCACTCCCGGCAGTGCTCAGGGGTTACTCCTGGCTCCATGCTCAGAAATTGCTCCTGGCAGGCACGGGGGACCATATGGGGCACCGGGATTCGAACTGATGACCTTTTGCATGAAAGGCAAACGCCTTACCTCCATGCTATCTCCCGGGCCCCGTCTTCACCTGCTTTTTTACCTGATAAATGTTTTAGGATAAACTATGATCCGATCATATATACAAGCAGCTGTTGTACTAATTGAGAAATTGAAAAAGTGAAGTTGTCATTACCCTCTAGGGTCTGACTAAAACCAGTATGGTTATCTGTTTTATAGGTTATGCAGTTGATATTCCAGTGGACTCAAATTTCTATAAAGAAAAAAACCCACAGAAATATAAACAAATCAGTGTGTATTTTGAGAAAATATTTGCTTATTGTATTTACTTTTTCTGTGAAAAGAGTGTTTTATAAAGGGTCTCATGTCATATTGTGGG
>PVKC010044382.1:0-11611 GCA_004027635.1 Crocidura indochinensis | reverse complement strand
AATTTTTCTCTCTTTTTCTTTTTTCTCTCTCTCTTTCTCTTCCTGTGGAATTCTCTGAGCCAGGCTTTCCTGAAAAGAATATATTAAGACTGTCAGAATGATTCTTTTCAGCACACTAAGCTTTGAGGTGCCCTTTGTTGAGGGAAAAATGCATTATTCTCCAAGTCCTTCTGATCTTTAGGAAAATGGAAAATATCAAATGTCTTCCCCTCATTTGAACATCCCTACAAGAAAAAACCCAGAACTTATTTTCTGGATTAAAATAATGCAGACCTTATGGTCTTTTAAAACACGTGACTAGAAATGTCATGAAGGAAAAAAATTAGCATTTAACATTCTGTAAGGACAACCCCCCCTCTTGAAAAGCAAGTAATCTTATCCTCTTTTCATTTTGCCAGTTTGAGTTTTTTTTTTTTTTTTTTGCACCTAAGCATTTCCCTGGGGAATGTGCCTGGCATAATTATCCTGGGATATAATTACTTAATGTGTCTGTAAGACATGGCTCAGATGTTTATTGGGCCCTGTTGGCTGTATCCCGAACAAGACTGCTATTTTGGGGTTGTGAAGCTACTCCAGTGCCTTGCAAAGGGAAGAAAGGAGGGCATCCCCTTCCTGGCCCAAAGAACTGGTTTCATGGTTTATAAATCTACTTGGTGTTGGCACTGTCTGGGTTGTTCTTGTGTGTGTGTGTGTGTGAGAGAGAGAGAGAGAGAGAGTGGATTCTTTGATTTACAAGGACTTATAAAATGAACTCCTCTTAATACCCAAAGCCACAGACCACGCTTTTAGAACACAAGTACCCAGAGTGTTGCTGGTGGTAAAATGTATAAAATCCAAACATTATCTTTGGAGGAAATTCCTCCAAGCCTGGAATGAGTCTGTTAACTTCCGCTGTGCAATGTCTCGCTCAGGGGCAGCCTGTTGACATGCCCGCACACATGTCTTCCTTGGGTTGGGGGTGATGAATGAATCTGGGAACAGAATGAGGAGCAAAGAGGTTTGTTTGCGAGGAAAGGTAGGAGGACAGTTTGTGGGTGGTGAGAGAAGACAGAGCTGGCGGATCAAGGACAGGTCTTGGCAGATACTTCTGCTATTCTTTCAGAAACAAGAAAAATGGTTCAAATGATCTTCCAAGAGTTAACTGGCTCTCTGTGGTCACTGGGATAAGAGTACCAAAGGTCATTGGTGAACTGTCGTGGCTTTGCTGAATGTCTAGTCTTAGGAATCTACTGACCATCACTTTCTTTTTTCCTCAGCCAGTTATTTAGTGTCTATTGTGCTCTCTCTTGCTGTCTCTTATCTCTCTGTATCTCTATCTCTGTCTTTCTCTGTCTCTCTGTCTTTCTCTCTCATTGATGTGCTGATGCTGCCTAGATTCATGCTGGTGCTGGGGATAGAACTCACAGCCTTATGTCCATGTAAGGCCTTCCTTGAGCCTAATGTTCAGATAACAAATTCCCATCCTTCTATTTCAGAATAAGGAGACGAAAGTCTTCCTCTCCCCCAACTGAACTGAATTTCTACTCTGCAGTGTGTGCTGGTGAAAAGTAGAATTGATTTGGAATGGAAAAACCTGTTTGCGGCTAAGTTAATGGTTAATCCGTTTCTAGCTGTTGTAGAAAAGAGGACTTATGAAATACACAATGATTTTTGCATGAAAGAAAAATTGGTATTAGGTATTTCTGTGGTTGGGATTGGGGATTGGAACCACATTTGACCATAGTGGTCAGGGTTTACTTCTGGTTTTGTGCTTAGATGATTAATAAGAATCAGTGGTTGAACTGGGGCCTTGAACAAGGCAAGCACCATAACTCCTTGCTATCTCTCTGGACCTGTGGATCCTTGTTCTACAGAACTTCCTTTTCATTTGTCTTACATAACTCTGAGTAACAATGAATTACTCTGTCTCATGTTCATTTTATATCTTTTTAGGGTGCGGGGATTTGAGCCATACCTAGTGGTGTGCTCAGGACTCTAACTCTGGGCCCAGAGATTGTAGTTGGGATGGGTTTCCAGGGGGACCATATTTGGTGCTGAGATGGAGCCCAGGTGGGCTGTGTGTAAGACAAAAGCCCTACTCACTGTACTATGCACACAGGGCCCCCATTATATTTATTTTCTCAAAAAAACCAGTTCTGTGGTATGGGAGAAGTGAAAGTTTTTGTTAATAACTTACTAGCAAATGGGTTTGCATTGTTAGGGTTCTGATGAAGAATGTGGGTGTATTTAATGTGTAAATGTATGAATGTGGTATTTAATAGATATGCATTCACCACCATTATTGTGTCAGGTACAATGTAGGGGAGGCAGAGAGTCACTACCATCCACATATTCAAACACATCATAGCCATTGAATCTTTAGGGTTATTGTTCTGATGTCCCCTCAGTGGCCCGGTCTACTCATTCTTTCTTCACCAGGTAAAAGCATTTTGTGTGCTATGTCCCTAAAACTGGTTGAACAATGTCAATTCTTGCTTCATGGAATCCAGGGAAATTGTCACTGTGCCAGAGAAGCTTGTGTTTTGGCAGGAGAAGCTGGCAAGAATGTAACATGGATACAATATCTGACAGGGTATGAGGTGCCAGGAGGAGGTGGTCAGAGGCAGTATCTGATGAAATGACTGTGGAACTCTCATCATCACTCTCTTCTACCTGGGAAGGCCTCTTGATGACCTTGCTCTCAATGGCATTCCCATATCTTTCTTCATGCCTCAAAGTCCTACTTGGTGAATAAGCCCCATTGCATTTGAAGTAGGTAGTAGGTGTGTAGAGAGAACATGGCGCCTCCCATTTGAACATGGCGCCTCCCATTGTTCTTGTACCACCTCATCCTGATACTTCCTGTGCGTCTATCACCGAGTCTGAAACAAGGCATTCTGGGAAATTCTTCCTATTGGATGCCTCTTACCATCTGTCACAATACTCCCAGAATCTTAGAACCTATAAAAAAAATGGGCTTTTGTTGACCAACTCCTTTCAGTGATTGCCAAGGTCTTTACCATCTTTCTATCTACAAATCCTCTCTCTCTTAAGGAGGTGGACAGAAGGGGCAGATAGAGAAGAACAGTGGATGGTATTGAACCATGAACTCTCCACAGTGAGCCTGTCCAGCTCTGCACATCCAGGAGGAACTTGCTTGTGGCTGGTACATGGCATTGATTTTGGTAAAAGCTGGCAGACTGCTCTGAGAAGGTGTATTGCTGGAGTTACCTGAAACAGATGTCTGAATACAATTATATTGTAAGGTGAAACTATTTCAGATCTTTTTTATTTGCTGACTTCTCTTGTTCTGAACCTTTTGAACCATATTTAGAGGCCTGGCATGTAAAATTGCTTTTAGTTGGTGAAGAAAGGATGAGTGGATGGGACCATTTAGGATATGTCAGTACAATGACCCTACAGGTTTACGGGTGAAAATATTTTGAATACCCTGAAGCTGATTGTGGTGACTTTCCCTACCCTATTGTCCATCTGCCTATCCATCCACTTATCTACTACTTACCTCTCCACCCACACACCTATTTAAGTTTGCCATGTATTATTTAGTAGTATGGTGCTTTAATTCAAGTGGACTTGGCTTTCTTATATGCAGAATAAAAGATTTTTGTCTAGAAATGAAGATTTTTATCTACATATTTTGTCCATTGAAGAGCCTTGTTCATGCTAGATTGTAAGATTTATTTTAATAAATTCAATTAAATTTATTTTAATTAATCTAATTAATTAATATGAGAGACACTGGCTATAGGTACTCAGGAAGACTGGTAGGAGTAGTGGAGCTCACGATGGAATAGAGGAAGTAACTTATGAACCTCACATTCCCCAGTGGATGAAATTCATCAGTCAGATGGAATTCACAGCAGTGAGTGAAGCTTTGGGAACCCCAGTTAGCAGGTAAAGAAACTTGGGCAGAGAATTACCTAGAGTCTGTCATTTGTAGAGGAGATCTCTTAGCCCATAGATTCTGCTTTCTATTTGGGGAAACTCCCAGTGAGAGCTCAAGGGAAGTGGACTCTCCCTGAATCTATTGGGGGCCGCTAGTCTACACCTACTGGTGCTTAGAGAGCCAGGTGATTTCAGGGTCCCCATATAGGTCTTCCTTTTTTGAGGAGTTGAGGGTCACACTCACTGGTGCTCAGGGCTTCTTACTCTGTCCTAACTAGTCAGGGGTCACTCCCGGTCATGCTTGGTCTCCACTGTAGGCAGTAACAGGAATTGAATGGGGTTTGAGCCACGTGAAAAACAAGTGCTTTGATCACTGTGATCTCTCTCCCATATATAAAGTTGAATCAGTTGGGTGATGATGAAGATGGCAGGAGACTTTTCAGGTAAACAAAAGACCAC
Source organism: Crocidura indochinensis (assembly GCA_004027635.1). Classification (NCBI taxonomy): domain Eukaryota; kingdom Metazoa; phylum Chordata; class Mammalia; order Eulipotyphla; family Soricidae; genus Crocidura; species Crocidura indochinensis. The sequence goes on along the minus strand of PVKC010044382.1, from coordinate 7,267 downwards.
CCACATTAGCCTGATAAGTGTCACTCATATGGGTTGTGACCTCAAGAACTTGACCCTGTAATCCCATCCTACCCCTCCATGTCAGTCTTAGAATTGGAGCCTGGGATGACAGTTTGGGGTTGGAAAGAAGAGACTGTTTCCCATAGTCTGGCTGCAAAATCGAGCCTTTATTTGGCCAAATCTTGAAGCTGAGTAGAGCCCTTCATGGATTGATTCTGCAGGATTCTCCTTCAAGTGTGCCTTGAGTTGCTAAATCCACCAGCCCACTGGGTCTCTTGCAGGCTCAGGCCTTGAGCTGTTTCAGCCCAGGGTTGTACCAAGGAGTACCAGCCTTCTGCTCCCTTCGCCTATCTCAACATCAACGCTTTCAAAATCCTGGCTCAATTCTTGGGCTGTGATTTGCGAAGAAAACTTCCTTCATCTTCCCCCAGCTTCCCCTTCACTGCTTGATCTTTCTTTTCTGTTATTTCTAAACTGCTTCTGCTCAGTCAACAGATTATTAGTCCTCTTTTGACTTTGCCAGTGGGAAAAAAAAATCCACCACCCCCCCAAAAAAAATTTTTACCATAATATTTAGAGGAAAAGCATGCCCTCGCTTACCTGGAGAAAGACATCCTGGTTCTATGAAGTTACTCCTTTTACTTATTTTATTTTAGTTTAGTTTAGTTTTGGTGTCCTGGGGTGGCTGAATAGAGAAAACGGTTTGATTCTCCTTGGGTGGCCAAGCAGGACTTGTAAAGACTTCTGTTTGTTTTGTGTGGAGACTTCAAAGGCAGGCAGGCTTCCCTACAGAAATATGTACTGAGAATAGAGGGATTTTTTTTTTTTGAAGTTGCTGTACATAAAGGGAAATTCAGAGCAACCATCTTCCTTTAGAACTGTATGGTAATGTGATTAGGGATTCCCTTTTCTACAGGCATTTCTGCTCTTACCAGCTCTGAAACCTTCCCCTCAGTCTTAGTGGGGGATTTGTGCTTATAAAAAAAAAATGCCTTTGCACCTGCTTGTATCTGTGAGTGCATGCGTGTGTTTTCACCCATCACAGGAACATGCTCTTTCATTTTCAAAACTGTATTTATCGTGCGTGTTTTAATGCTTGAGAAAGGAAAACTAGCGTGGGTGATAATTTCGCATGCTCAGAAACAACTCACACCCAGGCTCTGCCATCCTAATTAGGAAGACGCCCTGCCAGGGTGTAGGAGATGAGTTGGGATTGGGGTGAGTGCTGGCTAAATGTAGGGGGCTTTGGCAGGCAGTCTGTGCTGAACCCCGTCATTAGCACCTTCAGGTCCATGGGAACCAGCAGACGCTTGGGGTCCTGGGCACAGTTGGTAACTTTCTGGGGTTCCACATGAACCTCAGCTGTTCTGTTCATCTCTGCTCATTTTCTCCATTTTCTCCATTTCATACAATTAATTGTACCAACGGGGGAGGTTCACAGTGCTGGAATTTTTTTTTTTGTTTTTGTTGTTAAGCCTGGTGGGAGCAGAGCAGCTGTGCCTCAGATCAGACTTCTGATGTTAACGAATAGTTTATCTTCATCTAAACCTCGGGTCTGATGTGCTGCGCCAATAATGTATATCCTCATGGCGAGTTGAAAAATGACCTTGAGCCCCAAGAACCGGGCAGTTCCTTCCTTGTACATGGTCAACTACCAAAGCTGTGTCCCTGAATTGGTCTAAGAGGCATACAGGGTATTTCTAATCCCTTGAAAATGGTTTTATTTTTTTATAAACAAAATCACACACACAACCAGTTATTCAGGGAAAGAGTTCAAAGTATCTGAAAGAATGGTTTGTCAGGCACTTGGCTTTTGGAATCAGCTGCTTAGAAAATATTTTGGGGGCCACAGACGTAGTTCATTGATAGAGCAGCTACCTGGGTTTCATTTCTGGCATTGGGAGAGGAAATAAGTAATTTGGGGTCTAACCTTTAAGAATCTTAAGGAACAAGCAAACTTGCCAACTTTCTTGTTGTATCTGGCTTCAACCTGCTGTTATTAAATGGCTGGGTTTTTTGGTTTTGTTTTAGGAAGTATATTTGAAGGAGGAAATTACAATTACTTCTCTACTTAATTTCAGATTTGGGGCCCTATCCGGTGGTACTCTTAGGGGGTATTTCTGGCTCCTGTCTGTGCTCAGGATGAAGTGGGGCTGGGGATCCAACCCGGGCCTCCATATATAAAGTATATGCCCCCCCCCCTTTGGGCTATCTCCAGACTTAGGGGAAAATACAAAAATTTAAAAGAGAAACATAATACAGCATTACAAATTAGTTCAGCTGGATAGTCTACAAGGCAGTTATTTTTTAATCAAATCCTGAGTCCTAAACAAATAGAAACAATACCCAGGAAACGAACTTTATTTTGATAGGATCTTGCGTGTCTTTTTCATTCTTATTTTTGGATTCACACACAGCAGTGCTCAGGGTTTACGCCTAGTTCTGCACTCAAGAGATCACCCCTGGCACCCCTGTGGGATGACCATATGGGATGCTGAGACGGAAACCGGGATCAGCCATATGCAGGAAAAGCTTCCTACCCCACTGTACTATCTCTAGTGTCCCTAAGTGATTTTTTTTCAGGCCCCCAGTTTGAGGACTTGTCCAGTGTTCTGGAGCCGGGTGGAGGGACTTCTCCTGTGCTCAGCAGGTGGTGTTTGATCTAGGGCTCTATCCCTAGTTATACATGTTGGTGCTTCTTCCTTCATGCTTTCCCTGTGTCTTTTAGAACAAAGCCTTCTATTAGTTTGAGTTCGACAAAACCATTTGGAGGTTAAATTTCTGCACCGTAGCAAATGTCACACTGGATTAAGCACCAGTATTCAGGGACTCTCTTTCTTTCAAGTTGGGTAGCAAAATGGTGGTGGTGGGAAGGTGCTATTTGGACCATGCTCCACAGTGCTCCTTGACTTACTCCTAATTCTGTGCTCTGGGCCATGATGTTGGGATAGAGCCAAGGTCTCCTGATGGACTCTTTCCATCCAACCGTGGTTGGCTCTGCACATCTGTGTGGATAACATTTGAAATGCTTCATTTTCCAGAGAAGCAAATGTAGTCCCAAATAGGGAGAGGGACTAGCTTGTGGAGCTGAAAAACCAGATGACGCTGCAGCAAAGACTCCTAGCCCTGTGGTGAGGGGGATGCTTGTTCTTTGTGAGCTTACGGCGAGGATCCAAAAGCAAGTTGGGTCCAAGGCCAGGAGTCTTCAGGGTCTTCAGCTGAAGAAACATTTTTCCAAACTTTCCTGGAGGAACTGATGAGGTCAATAGAAGCCTGGGCAGAGAACCCTTACTTATGGTGCTGTTTTCTCCTACTACTTTTGACTCAGTTTTCTTTGTCTTGCAGCTCCCAGGTGATTGTAGATCCCTTCGCCACCTGCATGTTCAGGTAAGTAACCTTGTGGTGCAGCTCCCTGTGTGAACTGTGTGACTCTATCCTACGCCTCTTTCTTGGTCTGCTCTAAAGGCCATAATGGTTCCCAATGTTGGAGCTCTTCTCTCTTTGCTTTTTATCTGTTTGGGTTTCAATGCTAGTCTCTAATCTTATACATGTATCATTTATAAATACACACATGTATATATGTTCACTTGTATATATATCATTGCATCAAATAATCACACACATACGTCTCTATATGTTGTGTACGTTCTCACTGGGGATTAAACGCAGGGCCTCATGCATGTAAAGCCTGTACTGTACTCTGAGCTATCTTCATCCCTAACCACAAGCATGTATATTTTTGAATTTGTATATATTTCTGCATGCATGGCATGGAGAGAGAATAGATGTGTGAGAATACTCAACTTGTACCATCAAGATAAGGTTTGGGCATGAGGGAGCTTGGGAGTGTGGTGATGTCAGCTCTATCAGTGCTTATTAATTTGGATTTTGAGCCACATCTGGTGATGCTCAGGGCTTACTTCCTGGCTCTGCACTTAGGGATCACTCCCTGTGGTGTTCATGGGGCTATATGTGATGCTGATATCAAAGCACAGACAACTGCATGCAAAGTAAGTGTCTTCCCTGCTCTACCATTTCTCTGGCCTTTAAAATTACTTTTTAATCTCTATCTCTTAAAGATGAAAACTCTTCAAAAGTTTGTTACATAAGATTGCATGACAAATCATATATTACCCTCCATTTAAAAATATAAATGTACTTATCACATTGGAAACAATAGTTAATACATGCTTTTTTCATATTAAATCTTCAATCCATGGGCATTATTCTCATTGCATATAGGAATTGTTAAAACAGATCTCTGTTAGCTACACTTAATGAACAACAGAATAACCAGAAAGAGGTAACTGCTGGATGAATTATTTGAAAACTATTGAGGAAGTAAAGCCCCAAAGACTTTCATCAAAAGGAGACAAAAACAATTTTTGTCATAAGAGATGACAGATGTTAATTTTACTTAATATTCACTTCAAATATATGCATATAGATGTCAAGTCATTATGCTATACACCTTAAACTTATTTAGTGTTATATGTTCATTATATCTTAATACTGGGGAAATAAAAAAGCAAAAACAAAAATCAAGCCTGTGTTGGGAATTTCAGATGTTTGGAAAGGTCAGAAATTTAGTCTACAAACTAAGTGATTTTTGCAGATGTAGGAAGATTAAAAAACCAGTGGTTTGCTGCATTAGTTATAACTGTTGGTCCATGAATCAGTATGCTCATAGATGTCAGTTTACAGGTGCAAAAGTCTGAAGAACCCTAGTTCTCTGAGCATGGGCCTGAGATGAGTAGCATAAGCAACACCTGGGCATTTGTAAGCACTGTCAAGACCTGACTTGCTCCTCAGTGGCTGAGTCAGAGAGGCTGGGAGCAGGGTGTTGCCACAATACCTACAGGTGATTCCTTTGAGTCCAGAGATTTACTGATTTAAAAACAAATAATATTCTGTTTTCTCCACACAACACCTCATTTGATATCTGTTTGCTTCTTAGAGCAACATAGCCTGAGACATTCAAAGTATCTTAGATGTTACTTAGATTATTATTGTTGAATTGGAAGTACCTAGATTGTTCTTCATTGTTGGTTCCTAGTCTAGGAGTCATAAAATCCACATGATTCCCTTGGTGTGGGAGTTTAGAGGAACATCTGTCAGGTCTTTGCCTTGGCTCCTAGGAGATCAGAATGATGAAGGTGAAAGGAACCGCTTTGTTCATTCAAAACAATCTCCTTTCCAACACTTGAGTTTTTGTGTAACTGATCACTTTTAGAAAGGCCTTAATGATGAGTTGAGTGGGAGACCAACCTGGTGATGAGAAGTAGGTACTTGTAGTACTTACCCTGTTGCCAGTAATTCAATTACAGGACCTAAGTGATGGAACCTCTGTCTTCATCCTAGAGAAAGGATATAGAGAGCTTCCGGGTCAGGTTAAAGATTTCTTATAACAGGTTGGAGTGCTTCCGGGTGGTTGAATTTCTGCAGGAAGGGGAGGTCTGTGTTCCTGGGAACCACATATTCATCTGGCTGTGCCTCACTTATTTCTTGACTAATGAAGTGGTAATTTAGTAAGTAAACATTTCCCCTGTTTCCATGAGCTGTAGGCTTTCCCCTTGAGCAAGGAGTCATGATTAATTGGCAAGTCTGACGACTGAAGACCGGCTGGAGGGTTCAATGGAGACTGAGGACGGGGACAGTCTTGTGGGACTGAGGTCTTCGTGGCATTTGTTCCCACTGAGTGTGGGCAGTTAGCTTTAGCCTGCATTGAATTTGTCAGACATCCACTCCTGTGGGTTGAGAATGGTTCAGTATGGGAAAACCCCACACCTGTGGTTGTCTGAATTGGTGTGTGAGGAGAGAGAAACAGAGGTGAGGGGGACAGGGCTTTGCTTTCAAACCACCAAACCAGGGTCAAACATGGATTGATTCCTGGTCACAGTCCCAGGACAGCTTACATCTGTGTTAGCAAAAATGCCCATTCAGAATGTCAGCATGGTCTGGGAGCCAGACCCAGGGATTTCTGTGTCAGAAGAGGGAACATTGGAGTCTGAGTTCTGTGGTAGAGTGTATTAGGTAAACAAAAGAGTCATGTATCAAGGCCTAGTTCTAAGGCTGTCATTCTTCCTGAGAGGCCACAGGAATTGCTGGGATCTTTTTTCATGGAACATTTCAACACTCCTCCAATAAATGCAATCCAATCTTTACCTCCCATCATTTCAGGAATATGTAGGAAGGCTCAGGGTCCATTGATGGGCCTAGAAAAAGTCAAAGTGGCCATACAGCAAAAAATAACACCAGGGTCTCACAGGGCAGATGGAGAAGTGGTGTGTGTCAGATGGTGCCAGGGATGGAAGGAGAGTTGGGTGCGATAATATATTCATCCTAATCCCTGTCTTATCTTAACTGAAGTTTTGCATTCTTGGCTGTTCTGTTGGAATAACTGTCCTGATTTTGGGTGCCATTTTTTTTTTTTTTTTTTTTTTTACTGGTGTGATCCTGGGATTTGATTCAGCATGTAAGACCATCCAGGGGGTTCTTAGGGCATGCCAGATTCAGAATTTGCATAGGGATATTTTATTTTGATTGGCTTTTGGTTTTGGGACCACACCTGGCAGCACTCAGGGGTTACTTCTGGCTCTGCACTCAGAAATCACTCCTGGAAGACTTGGGGGACCATGTGGGATGCCGGTTACCAAACCCTGGGTTGGCCGCATGCAAGGCAGACGTTTCACTGCTGAGTTATTGCTCTGGCCCTATTGCACACAGATTTTGCTTAACTTATTTGAGAAGCAATTGATTGAGAATCTTTCTCATGAGAAATCAGCTGAAAATATCCCAGTTTCTTCTTAGAGGAAAACTCATCTTCAAATGGGGGATTTTGAACTATGAGTGACCTGACCTGAGGGAGGGTGTTTGTTTCATTTTTTTAAGCTTTTTTTTTTTTGTCCTCAGCTGCTATACTAAGGTGTCTTGCTGAATTGTTCTAGATTTGGATATTGCGATGGAAGTCAGGCGTGGAGATGTTGCTGTGTTTTAAAACCCGCCAATGGCACCCCTATTTCTGTGCTTCTTTTTCTCTCAAAAGACTCCCAAACAATACTCAGGAAGCCTGAGTGCCCCTCCTGGCAGTGCTTGGCTAACTAGGCTGTTAGTTGAATACCAAGGATGTGCTGGGGATGACTTTTGCAGTCCCAGGAGTTCTCAGTATTTTTCAGAGTTTCCGGTGATGCTCAGGTGACCATATGATACCAGGGTATCATTTAGGTTCTGTTTTTTTTTTTTTTTTTTTTTTTTTTTTTTTTTTTTT
>PVKC010044381.1:0-11604 GCA_004027635.1 Crocidura indochinensis | reverse complement strand
CGGGGGATCGAACCGCGGTCCGGTCCGTCCTAAGGCAGGCACCTTACCTCCAGCGCCACCGCCCGGCCCGGGAAAGGCAATCTTGCTGAGAAAGGCCTCACCTCAACACTGGGACTTTATATTTTATATTAAAACAAACACTAGCCTACAACTAGAATCAGTTTTTACTGTCATTTAGAATCTTATTTACACATAGTAAATTCAAAATAAACTTAAAAAAAAAAAGAAAGCAGGTGGATTTCTTTTACTAGAGCCCAGAAAGTTTTCTCTTTTGGTTCGCTAATTATAATATAAAAAAAGGTTTGGTTTAATGTGTTAATTTACCAGAAATATACAGAATAAGTTTTTCTACATGTGATCCAGTACTTTACAATTGTTAAATTTTTTCTTTAATGATACATTTATTTTGAGTGCAACATAGTTGAATTTGCTAAATCTGCATGAGTCTTCTAGAAATTGGCATGCATTCATAATATTTAACTAGAACAATGAGTGATTTAAAAAATATAAAATGTATAAATTACTGTACTCCCTTGGAAGCACATAAGCTTTGACAGAAAGTAGAATAAACTGGTTGCATAAAGAACGTCAATATAATTTATTTCAGAAAACCTTTTATTTTTATTAGCTTAAAATATATTTAGCTCTTCAGCAAGATCTCTGTGGAATGCACATTCAAAATCCAATAATATATATATCAAGTCCATAAAAAGAGGCAGTAACTTCTTTTCCTTTACATCATAAAACTATTATATACTAGACTGGAGGATTATACAGTGGAAAGGACATTTGCCTTGGAAGTAGCTGGCCAGAGTTTGATTCCCATCACCTAAATAGTCTCTATGTACTCTACTAGGAGTTATCTCTGAATAAAAAGCCAGGAATAAGCCCAGAACAACTTCATATATAACCTCAAACTAATTAGCAAAAAGAATTATTATGCATAATGATTGCTTGGATTTATACATTTTTTTTCGATTTTTGGGTCACAACCAACACCACTGAGGGATTACTCCTGGCTCTAGGCTCCACTCCTGGGAGGCTGTGGAGACCATATGGGATGCCGGGATTCAAACCACCATCCTTCTGCATGCAAGGCAAATACATTCCCTCCATGCTATCTCTCCGGCCCCGGAGAGATATATAGGAATATTTACACATATTCAAATATATGTGCCATCTTGGAAAGAAATTTATATTCTTACATTCTTAAGCCTAGGACCCCTAATTATAAAATAGGGAATAAATTGAGGAAACAGTTATATTTAATTAAATATTATCTATTAAAATGTTCAGGAGAACTTTGCCTCACCATCTGGAGTAGGCCCTGTCTTGTCAGCCAAAGGTAAGCCTCATCTGCTGCGGTAGAGCAACTATGATGTAAAAGTATTAATATCTCTGATGATTACTTCATAAGTATTTTAAATATAAGCTCTTTAATGAATACTGAACCTGCATTAAAAATGGTTATGAATTTATTGGTAGAGATATTAGGTCCCAGAAGCTTCCACACTCAACCTTTGTCTTATTAAAGGACTCACACAACTCCTCAAGTGTGCAGTTGCTTCAGCAGCCATGTGACAGATCTACTCAAAAAATTACACATTGCTCACAGTTATATTTCCTGTCATTCAATAAAGACAATTAAAGAAGTAAGAGAGAAATTTCCAGCCTGATAAACCTCAGTATCTTCCAGGAAGTTTAACTACAAAGACTCACCCTCAGCACAGCAAAAACTCTGAAAAACCAATGGGTAAAACTTGTAGAAGTACACTAAGTTCAATGAGAGAAAACAATATCACTAAAGGCACAAGTAACACCAACCAGATCAGCAAATCTGCAGACAATGATTTTAGTGGAACCATGATGAGGATGTTTAATGAGCTGAAAGAAATGATGGCACGGGTAGTCAGCAAAGGACAAGAAAGTATAAGAGAAAAATGAGGAAACTACTACAACTAGAAATGAACACTGTGGGGCCAGAGTGTTGGCACAAGTGGTAAGGTCTTTGCCTTGCACGTGCTAACGTAGACTGCAGTTTGATCCTCTGGCATCCCATATGATCCCCCAAACCAGGAACAATTTCTGAACATGTCGTCGAGTAACCCCTAAGTGTCATCAGGCGTGGCCCTCTAAAAACCTAAAGATATGAGGAACACTGTTGCACCATGCATAAGGCACCCCCATTTAGGGGGAAAGCAGCAGATTCAGCAGTCAAGTGTTATTTATAAAGACCTCTGACGCGAAGTGCTTATTCACTCCAAGAAATATTTGTTCAGCAGTCCCATTACAGATGCTTTTGCCCCTCCAAGGATTACTGGCAATATTTCTGAGATTCATGCCATGGTACTGACATTACATTTCTTTCACATTTAATTGGCCTATTTTCTCCCTTGTAAAATCACAGGCCAAATTATGGCCTCAATCAAATTCTTTTGCCCAGAGAAATCCCAGCACAAAATCTAAAATAAAGACAAGCTTCCTCTCTCCTTGTCAGTCATATTTACATCTTAAAGCCAAGTCAGCCAAGCTAGATTGAAAAACCTGTTGTTGGGGTCCGGGGGATAGCATGGAGGTAAGGCGTTTGCCTTTCATGCAAAAGGTCACCGGTTCAAATCCCTGTGCCCCATATGGTCCCCCGTGCCTGCCAGGAGCAATTTCTGAGCATGGAGCCAGGAGTAACCCCTGAGCACTGCCAGGTGTGACCCCCCAAAAAAACAAAAACAAAAAACAAAAAACAAAAAAAAAAAAAAAAAAGAAAAACCTGTTGTTTTCAGTTCAGCTTCTAAATAGTAAACAATTTCTACCTTCATTGTTAAACTATAGAGACTGCCATGCAGGACCAGCTCCCAAATAGCAGTCAAACTAATTTTGTTATAAGATCCTCCTTTCTAACCCAGCGTAGTCTGTCATTTTGTTATGTAAATACCAAAAGGCCTTATTATTACTGTTTCTGTTTTTCTTGAACCCTCTCTTTTTGTCAACGTGGAAATTCTTTTCATGCCTACTGTGGATTTGCCCTCTATATATGCCCAACATGGAAGATTAAATTTGTCACACATCTGCCAAAACATGTTGTCCCCATATTTCATGTGTGGTCATAATTTATTTCATATTTTGCCATCCCGTGCAACCCATACTCCTGAAGCTCACTGAAGTTCAGCTGGTATTGTAGGACAGAAGCCACTTGTAGCAGAACACTGTGTATATATATAATTATAATAATAATTATAAAATAATTATATTATTATATATTGATATATAATATAATGTTATATAATATATAATAATTATAAAATATAATAATTATATATAATATACTATACATAAACAACACAACTCAATAGAAGCTCTTAATAACAGAACAGCAGCTGAGCAAAAGCTCAAGGAGATCCAGGGTGAGGAGGAAACCAAATAGGAAAAAAACAGAAAGTGGAAAATTGTCTAAAAAGAAATGAACAGCATACAAAATAACTATAAGATTAGGTTAAGAGGAACAGTAGAAGAGTCACTGGAGTCTCTAAAGAACAGGAAGGCAAATTTGATGAAAAAAATAGTTGAAGAAATTATCTATAAGGATTTCCCAAGTTAAAGAGTACAGGCATTGAGAACCAAGAGAAAGGAAAGGTCCCTTTCAAAATAGACCCAACTAGAAAAACTACTAAGACACATTGCATCTAACATGACAGAAGGCAAATATAAACCCTGCAAGTCAGGTGAGTGGGAGAGATATAGTGTAAAAGCTCAATGAAATGAACACCTCACCATGAATGCTCTATTTAACTAGATTATCGTTTAGATTTTAAGAAAAGATACAGAATTTTATAAATGGACAACTGTTTAAGGAATTAATAACCTTAAAATAAGTTTTGTAAGATGTATTAAAAGAGCTTCTTTAAGTAACAGGACAAACTTCCTAATAGGTAGCATTGAATTTTGGCAGCCTCTACTATATTAAAGAAAGATAGTCGGGGCTGGAGCAACAGTACAGCAGTAGGGCATTTGCCTTGCACACACCAACCCCAGAAGTTATTCTGGTTTGATTCCTAGCATTCCATTTGGTCCCCCAAACGTGCCAGGATCGATTTCTGAGGGAAGATCCAGGAGTAACCCCTGAGTGCCATTGGGAGTAACCCAAAAATCAAACCATCAACAAAAAAAGAAAGATATATGAACTCCTAGCTCACTTCTTACTTATATTATTATTGTTGCAGACATTTAGGCAGTACCTATATTATATTATTTTCCAGTATAAAAACAATATCTCCTTTCTTAGAATAAGATACTTAATACTTACATAGGGTATGATTATAAAGCAAATCAATCATAACAAATTAACTTTTATTTATTTTCAGATAATTCTGTTTGCTATTCCTTTAAGTTTAGAACAAGTAATATGAAATAAATTTGCTGTATGCCTGCTAAGGGGGCAGGCTGTGGGATGGGAAGAAACCTAGGGACATTAGTGAAGGGGATGTTGGTGACGGATTAGTGTTAGAATATTGCATGCCTAAAACAACACTATTATGGACATTTTTTGTGAGTTTCTCTTATTAAAAATTAGATAAAAATGAATAAAATGTTTAGGAAAATTCTCTCACCAAAAAAAATCTCAAAATTGATGTTAGTATTTAAATTAGCTTAAAATTACATCGGCTTCACATCTTCATTTCAGGAAGATAGATATTTTATGTTATGTAAATTGAATATAAAAGACAAACTAACACCTTACATAAAATATTATATAGACATATATAGCTTAAATAGAAACAATTGTCTATAACTCTAGACACTTATATGCACTTGTCTGCTTTGGGATAAAATATTTGTAGAGTTATTTTAAATTGAAATGTATTTTAAGGCTATAACTAAACATTTTTAAAAATAATTTTTTAAGCATCATGGTTACAGAAATGTTCATAGGTGTGTTGCAGTCATAGAATGCACACCACCCTTCACCCTGTCACTGGTGCAATTTTCCTGTCACCAGTGTCCCCCATTTCCCACCCTCAGCTCCATCTCCTGTCTGTCTGGACAAGCATTCTGCCTCTCTCTTCACTATCATTGTCATGGTAGTTGTCAGTTCAGTTAGTGTTATAATTGCACTCACCATTCTTTGTGGCAAACTGCCTACCATGGACTGTCCTCCTGGCCCTCATCTCTATTGTCTCTGAATATGATCTCCAAACTGTCTTTTATATCTGTTCTCAGACACATGGGTTGTTTACAGATTCTGGCTTCTGTACACTGAAGTTCAGAGGGCATCTTGATATTCTGTTTTTATGTTTCTAGGATATATCTGTATGAAAGGTATTCTTTCTAAAAAATCACACAGCACTTGATTAATGTCTGTATTTTATAAATGATTTATTTGAAAATATTATTAATTGGAATTCAGCTTAAATATTACACATTTTATGTATTATTATAATTGCAATATTTTCAACAAAATAATATTGTCTATAATTAAAGCTTATAACATAATAAGATAATGTCTATATGATAGAAAATATGATCTTCCTGAGGTGTTTCACTTTATAATTTTATAAAGTGAATTTTATGAAGTGAATTTGTAATTCACTTTATAACATAATAAGATAATGTCTATATGATAGAAAATACGATCTTCCTGAGGTGTTTCACTTTATAAAAAAGAGTAAACTAGAAAAAAGTGAATAAATCATCAACTGTTATCTTTTTAATTAAACTATTTCTATCAGCTTTGCTTGTTAGCTTTTTACTCATGATGGCTATAGGCATAAACAGTGAAATTAGTGGACATTTTCACAATGCTATAAAATGCAACCTGCTGAAGGAGGGAAATGGTATTTTTATATTCTTAGTCTTAACCTATTTTAGTCTATCAATCAATATCATTATTTATTCACAAGTATAAAACTATATGCAAGGTACTACTATAGTCAACACAAAAAGAGAAATGGTCTTTAATCTTATCAATTTTTATACTAATCATAGAAGACATGTAGATAAAAATAAACAAAAGTTTGCTACTGTTAGAACTTCAATGATACTAGACAAGCACAGTAAATTTTGTTGTTCTAGTCATGATATGACTGGTATATATTTCTCTGGATGGGCACTTTAACTGTTATGAAGACTCCAAAAGTTCAAGTACTCTTGGAGTCACTTTCCCCTACACATACCTCTCTTAATTAAGATTCTAAAGGGCCTAACCTACCACTTTCTTCTTTATTTATTATTTCTTAAAGAGAGAAAAATATGTGTTCTTTATCATAATAAATTCTGTGAGTTCAGTTCATTCTTGAATCAGTCTCTTCTTCCCATCTATCATTATAAACATCTTCTCAGTTCTTTGCATTGGAATATGTCTGTGTGAGTATGTGTTCCATATTTTGAAGACACAGAAGTTCAGAATAATGAATAAACCTGCAGGCTAAAACTTTTTTCTTTCAAAGTTATATACATGTAATTATATATTTATCAATTCATATCTCACCATTAAGTTTCACTTAAAAATTAATTTCTAATAGCCAGTTGTTCTCTCCTGACTTCTTTAGCCAATTTTAAGTTGGTGGTTAATTGAGAGCTGCAAAACCAAGTTTTCCTTCTCTAAAAAATTCTATATAAGTAGTCAAGCAATTTACTTAAGACTATTGGAGTATTTTAATCTATTTTTATAATGTCAGATAAAGTAGGTTCTATCAATTAAAGATCTTGTCACAATCATTACTGCAATGCATAACATTAAATTAAATTGATGCAATAGACTTAGTGGAAATTCCTTTAGGTTAAATGATTCAGGAAAGTTTCTATTGACAAGAAAGGATGAGCTATGAGAATATCAGAGAATTTTGAATAGATAATTAACTAGTGATGAAGGCTCTGAGGCAGTAAGGCAAAATGCTATTTCTGTAGACACAGAAAGTAGGTGACAGGAGAGAGAGAGAGAGTATGTGGGCAAGGTGCTGGTGTTGCATGCATGCAACCAACCCAGGTTTGATTCCTGACATCCTGTATGAACTCTTGGTCCTCCTGAGCACTACAGACAGTGATTCCTAAGTACAGAGCTAGGAGTAACCCTTAATCAGGCATAGCCACAAACTTTAAAACAAAATCCAAAAAACTGAATAGAAAGTAGGTTGTTTCGAAAAAAATGTGTATGGAAAGGGAAGATGATGTCAGAAATAGGGCAAGGGATTTTTTGAACTTTATAAACTACCAAAAGAACTTTAAGTTTATGAAGTGAAAGAGGGAAGTAAAGAAAAGAGGAATCAAGGCCAAGTTCTTAGTATCACTGAGTCTGTGACAGTCATAAAACAAGGGAAAAGTGACAAAAGGCATAAAGGGAGGGGTCCTACTTTTGTCTGAGCAGGGATCATAGCACATACTCTGACATCAAGCTGAGATAATTTCTCAATTTGTGCCATTAAACTTTTGCACAGCCTCTGGTCACTGGATTGTTATGTTTAAACATTCATTCTGGAAAATTCAACATTATATGCCGTAACTTAAAATATCTAAACTCAGACCATTTTCTAGGTTTTTTTCTTTTGCTGTCATACTAGAAGTTCTTTTGTTCATCTTATATTTGAATTTTTGCTTTGACAGAGAAGTTAAAGGCTTACAAATGTTTCTCTGTACGTTAAGAGATGGTGTAGCAGTCATCAGATGACTCAGAGAGGAAAATAAGCTATCTCTTTTGATTTTCAGTGTTGAAAATATAGATGAGAGTTACTCAGAAGAGCTCTGGCTCTTCTGCAGCTGCACTATGTGAAAGGACATTCATATTAGAGAACTGCAAATGTCTTTCCGTATTTGGCAAGGTGTGTTTGAAGAAAGGTTCTGAACGGAATTTGAGCTCAATTTTCAGTGAGACATGAAAGTACAGTAAAGAGGAAGTCATAGTTCAATAAGAATATATCTGAACAAAGAATATGGGAATAAAGAAAAGCTCACAGAACCAGTAGACATAGAAAATGAATATTAGACATTAAAATACTGCATTGAATCATAAGCCTAGGAACAAACTACTTGGGTCAAGTCCTCTCTGACCAGCAAGTCAATTGCCTTTCTTTTTAATGTTTCTTAGTCTATGAATTGGGATAACAAGCTAAATCTTCTAATGTATGAAATCAGTGTTTGCCTTATCCATATTGTATAAATAAGATTAAACATAGTGATTAGGAGTAGAGATGAAGTACATATTAGGTCATACAGAACCTCTTTGGTCCCCACCACAAGGAGTTATAGGGCTAGTAATAGCACTGAGTACTGCTTGTGTCATCCAACAACTCCCCCACATTAAAAATATAAATAGAGATTGGGGCCGGCACAGTGGCGTTAGAGGTAAGGTGTCTGCCTTGCCAGTGCTAGCCTAGGACGGACCACGGTTCGATCCCCCAGCATCCCATATGGTCCCCCAAGCCAGGTGCGACTTCTGAGTGCATAGCCAGGAGTAACCCCTGAGCGTCACCGGGTGTGGTCCAAAAACAAACAAAAAAAAAGATAGATGATACATATAGAAATAGATAATAGCTATATAGATGATGATAGATAAATGGATAGATAGATGATAGATAGATAGTTAGGTAGATAGATAGATAGATAGATAGATAGATAGATAGATAGATGATAGATAGATAGATAGATAGATAGATAGATAGATAGATGATAGATAGATAGATGATAGATAGATAGATAGATAGATAGATAGATAGATAGATAGATAGATAGATAGATAGATAGATAGATAGATGATAGATAGATTGATTGATTGATATATTGATAGATAGATAAATGGATGGATGGATGGATGGATGGATGGATGGGTGGGTGGATGGATGGATGGATGGATGGATGGATGATAGAGAGAGATTTTAGGGATCCTTGTGGTAATACTGAAGTGATTCTCCTAAGTACACTAGCACAAATAAAAACAGTTACAATATCTTTTGTTTGATTTCTGTAGTCTATTTGGCCCAGAGGATAAGCTTTTCAGGAATAAAATTCATTCAAAAGTAAGCTCACACAGGTAATGGATAAAGCAAAAGACTCATAAGATTATGCTACCTAGATGCACAGGGGCAGAACTAAGCACAAAATCTATAAAGCAAGACAGTCTTGGAAAGTGTGGTGGAAGCAAGCAGGAGATGCAAAACAAGTCTGACTGCAGAGTCAACTGGGCATTCTGTGGATAAGAAAAAAGTGGTATAAATTCATGCCGGGCACATGTTATGGCTGTGTCTTATTATAGAAATGGTCATTCAGGATACATGTTAAGGCTGTGAATTATTGAATAAACAGAGAAATAGATATTTCCCTACTTATAAATAGATACAATAAAATAATAAATTTTTACTAAAAATTAAACAAGATTATTTGATTTATCAGTCATTTAAAAGTGAAAATAACCCATTTTGAGTGCATATGTAATTATTGGAGGAAAAGTAAAATGATGTGTTGAAACAGACAGAAAGTTTATCACAAAGATGAAATGTGTCACTGTGTCATCAGTTGTGAGATAAATTAAACCCTGAGCGTGTCTATTCTATTTGCTCTTACACAGTCATTGAAATTTGAACGATTGGTGTTGAAAAGGATGTTACTAGTTACAGAAGACTATTGGTATTCTTCCTAATACCTAATCATAGAGCAAACTCACTGCCCCCCCAGCATAAGGTTAAGGTGCTAAATTTGAAGGATATGGCCATAAAATGTTTTTAGTTATTCCTGCCATACTGTTCAGTGTACACTAGTTTAAGTAAAAGTCCTGGCTGTTCAGCTTTCACAGCTGGTTTGCCATAGGGAGCATTTGCTACTGGTACAAGTGAAGTATTTCTTATGATGCCACCAGGCACAATATAATTCGGAGTAAGGGACAGAATTTGGGCTCAGAGGGTAGAAAGCGGTACGTATAGTGAGACACAATCTTTCAGGTTTATAAATTGATGCATTTCTTTCTAAAAGAATATACAGACACGGATACCTGAAAAATTCTGTCAAATACTTTGTCAACAACAATAAGATTGTAATATTGACATCAATGGTACTCAGTTTTCTTAAATTGAGGTATCTATACTCAGGTTTATTTAAATTTGGGTAGGAGTCAGATACAAGTAAAAAAATAATTAAACAGCAACATTCAGCAAAAGACTTACCACTTAATCAAGAACCAGAGAGTAACTGAAAGGAAACAGAAATATTAATCACTGTTAAAACTAAAATAGGTTCTTGGTTTTGTGCTCAACATAGCTGATAACATTTCAAGGTATCTGAATTTTCATCACAGTCTTTTGGAGCCGGAACAAACTTGGTAGTAGAGAAGAATTTTAAAAGGGTGTGTGTGTGTGTGTGTGTGTGTGTGTGTGTGTGTGTGTGTGTGTGTGTGTGTGTGTGTGTGTGTGTGCAATTGTGTGATTCTGGAGTTGGAGCAAGCTACTCTGTGGAGGCTTAGGTTTTAATAAAAAAATAAAAAGAGAGATACAAGAGAACATCAACTCATCACAACAAAGAAGTTAATGGAAAGATATAGGATCAAAAGTGACAGGTCTGTTATTAGCAGAGAGGACAGAGGCAAAAGAAGAGGAATTGCCCTGGAAGTCTGTAATGTGTTTGTAAGCCAAGAGATATCTTTATCGTCAAGGCTAACTGAAGAGAACATTCTGAAGCAGTTTCTACAGAAATTGAATTTAGTATGGTTTGGAAAATACCATTTTTAAGTCATAGAATAGACTCAGAAGAGAGATGAAAAAGTTTAAATATCCTGAGAATGAGAGGCAAAGATAGGGTGACAAATCAAGTACTCATATGATTTTTTTCAAAACTATATATTTGGATAAAAATGTATGCTTTCTCAACTAAAGGATTTTAAAAAGCAACAAAGCTTTCCTAACTTCGTCTGAAAACCTAGAATTTCTCTGCTATATGACCAAGTTATAAAGGAAGTAATTTTAAATATCTATGACTTAGAACAGATTTGGATATAATATGTATTATAGAACAAATTTAGCTAACAGAAACTATTATTGTTTTATTGGCACATGAACTTTATGAAATACCCCATTTATTTTAAAAATAGTAAAAGGAATTTAGGGTACTTTTCAAAATAAGTCAAAGTAATGAAACTAAAAATCAAGAAGAAAGGGAATAGGACAGAATATATACCTGAAAGGAACATAAAACATGCACATTGAAGTGTTTAGCTCAGTTTATAGAAAGTCTGGGATGTCTAGTAACAGATTTATCTAAAGTGGGGAAAAGGTAAAGGAGAATGAAATATAGGGAAGTTAAAATTTGAATAAGGGGCCAGAGCAACAGCATAGTGGGTAGGTCTTTCACATGGCCAATCCAGGTTTGATCTCCAATATCCCATATGAACTCGAGTCTGCTGGAACTGATTCCTGTGTGCAGAGTCAGAAGTAAACCTTAAAAACTGCCAGGTGTGGCCCAAAACCAAAAAAAAAGTAGAATAAATAAATTCAAAAGCATCTAACATTCCTATTTTGCCTAAATTTATTCCATATCAAGGACTCACCCACCTAAGACTGAAAACATTTTTTATTTATTTTATTTTATTTTTTTTTATTATTTTTTTTTATTTATTTTTTTTTTTTTTTTTTTTTT
>PVKC010044380.1:0-11602 GCA_004027635.1 Crocidura indochinensis | reverse complement strand
TTTATCAGTCATTGTCAGGATGTAATTTTCTCTACTTTGTATAGCAAATTGTATAAAATTTAATGTTATCAATAAATAATATCATTCTAAACTTTTTGTTTTGTTAGTTGTGTTATCTGTATCCTCCCAACCTATGTGGATACTTGCATGCAGAATATTCTCAATAAAAACTTACTGAAACTAAAAACAGTGTACCATCCTATGTATTTTCAGTTTTTAAAATGTGGCTCTCAAAATAAATTTCAATTGTGGTTTTGGCGAGATTTGGCTCAGTTGAGAAAAAGGTTGCTCACCACTTGTCTAACCAAACAATTTGCAACAATTCTTATATAAAACTTTGGAAGATACCTACTTCATTAAAGGATATCTTCCCTCAGATCATATAGTAATACACTAGTTCTTAATAGGTGATGTGAGAGTTTTATTTTTTATATTCCTTATTACTTTAGTTATCTGATTAATTCCTATTAGAGACAAAGTAACATACTACACTATGGGGAAAATAGTAATGAAACAAAAGGATGCTGCCAATTTTAAATAGAGCATTTTAAGGCAAACACAGAATTCTTCTCTTTTTAATATACATTTTTATTTAACATGATCATAGTTGGGTTACAGTCATAGCCAGAACACACCCTTTCACCAGTGTAACATTACCCCCTCCCCCCTTCCCATCCCCTGCCTGTTCGAGACAGGCATTCTGTTATTTGTTTTTAAGTTCAGTAAGTTGTATTTTTTTTTCTTTAAAGGATAAGAGTAAAAAAATATCGTAAAGGTGTGATAGTGGCAATCACCGTTGTTTGCATAGGTCCAGAAAATGGGGAAAATGGAAAAAAATCCTTGACCTGATTACAAAAAGGCCTCACCACAGAAGTTTATTGGCGTGAGACCAACTCTGGGTTCCAGACATACCAGTTCGTCCAACTCGAGTCATTCTTAAGGTCCTGGTGAATCTTTTTCACACTTTAGCTATTGTTGGTATCAGATTCTTATACTTAAAGACTCTGGATTCTGTGCATTTCTTTCATTGATGTCAGGCTGATGTGGAGAATCCTCTAGTTTCGGCATACCATTAAATGCGGAGCTATCTGCCCTGCATGCAGACTGTTTCTGAGTCGTCTGGGTGTTGGGAGCACTCTTTGGAGTAAGTCAATGCCAAAGCAATGGTAAGTATTCCCTGGTAGCGGCTTGGATCCTTGTAATGTTATAGACAATTGTGGTTGTTTCCATACATGGTATCCATTGTTCAAATGTGTGTGGGTGATGCCCATTCTTCTGAGGCCTGGGCCAAATCATTATGCCAATGTTCAGGGTAAAAGGCCTAATTACATTACCAAATTTGACAAATAGAGAATTCTATTTTCTCTAAAGTTATAGCATTAAAAATTTATGTTTGATATTTAGAGATGTTTGATCTGGCAGTTTAACAACTGTTTATGTTTCAATTGCATCTTTAAAGGATTTTTATCTACATTTATATGTTCATTTTCACATTATTCTGAAGGAAGATCAACATTAGCTGTCATCGTGTAATTTTAAAATGTTCTCAATCCAATAGTTTATGGTCATTAATGTCTCCAAGTTGGTTTTTAAGAATAAATCACTAAGAAAAGAATATTTACATGTCATTTCTTTACTATTTACTAAATTAGACCTTAAAGAAAAGACATAATAAAATAGGGATCCAGTGATATAATTAATCTTACATATTGTGATTTACATATGGAAAATAAGATAAGAAAAGTATGATAGCAGTTATAGGAATCTATATTGAATTTGTTGAACTCTGTAGAAATTTCTTGAAAAAATAGTTTACCAGCTTATGGCAGGGCTCCAGCCTTTTTAATATTTTTGAGGGGGTGAGACCATCCAGCAATAATCAGGGACTATTACTTCTGGCTCTGTGCTCAGAAGTGACTACTAATGGTAATATTGGAACAATTTGTGTTGCTGGGTCTTCAAACCAGGATTGGCAGACAAGTAAATGATTTAACTCCTCCACTATTTATCGGCCCAAATATTTTATCAGTATCTTACACAAATATATTAAAGATATTCTTTAAATTTGTAGATCATACAATGACTGAAATAATAATTTTGTAAGAGTCTGGCCCCTTGTGAATGGGCCTGATGCAGGGGAGGTCTGAGGATTAAGAAAACAAGACAGACACAAGAAAGAAATGCATGTGGTCAGGGGTCTCCCAGACTCCTGGACTGAAAGCCCTATTTGTCTTCCACGTACAGTATTTATACTTCAGGTACAATCAATATGGGATGAAGGACAGATACCTATCTAATACTAATCATGCATGAGTGGTTCTTTACATCTCAAAATGGGATGTGTGAAGTGAAGAGGAAGTTACTGCAAAGTCTGTAGGCTTTCTTACTCTCAGAGAGATGATAGACTAAAGAGTGAATACAGAATTCCCATCAGAAAAGCATTCTCTGTGGGTAGCTGCTTTGGGGGTAATTTGTAAATTGAGTTTCTTAAATTATCTCTCGCCCCACTCCTAAGATTATCAATTCTCTAGCTAAACTTATTTATTTTTTGAATGTCTTCATGTCTGATGTAACTCAACTTTAGGTAAATCTGTTTTCAGAAGCATTAAGAAGGGGCTTTAGTGGTGGCGCAGTGATAAGGCTGACCAAGGACAGACCACAGTTCAATCCCCTGGCATCCTAGATAGTTCCCCAATCCAGGTGCAATTTCAGAGCACATTGCAAGGAATAACCCCTGAGCGCCACCGGGTGTGGCCCAAAACCAAAAATAAATTGTTCAATTATAGGAACAATAATAAAGTCAGACTAGTGTGGTCCCCCGTGCCTGCCAGGAGCGACTTCTGAGCGCATAGCCAGGAGTAACACCTAAGCGTCACTGGGTGTGGCCCAAAAAAACCAAAAAAAAAAAAAAAAAAAGAAACTTTAGTGGTACATGGTAATTGAAAAAATGATATTTATTGGAAAAATATAAGAATTAGGGAAAGATGAAGAAAAGTTCTGAAAGTATAAAAATATTTTATTTAGTTTTTGACAAAATATCAAATTATTTTACCTATTGAAATTATACTGTTTTCCAGTAAAATAGTAAACTTTCTAAATCCAGAAGAAATTAAACTACCATATTTCTGACTGTTGAAAGAATTTTCATTGAAACAAAATTTAGATGAGACCGAAAATCTCTCTCAACTCTGAGATTCTATGATACTGACAGCATTGGTAGTTTTCTTTGTCAACAACTGCTGCACATAATTTTCAAGGGAACATGCAGCAATTCATGTGGCTTTCAACCATATTGCAAGTAGCTAAAGATCTATCAACAAATATTCATTTTTTAACTTCTCAACTTCTTAAATAAGTTGTTCAGTTGTCACTATGAATACAAGTTACAAAGATGCTCATGATTGAGTTTCAGTCATACAATGCCCAACACCCTTTACCAGTGCATATTTTCTACCACCAATGTCCCCACTTTCCCTCCCATCCTCCCCCTCTAATCTCTTGGGCTTTCCCCCGTCTGCCTCTGTATCAAACACTTTGCTTCTCTTTTTTATTCTACACACTCTTCCCACCTCTTCTTACCTCTTCTATATCTCCATTTAAATATTGTTGAATTGTGTACCAACCTGTCTATTTTATATTTTGTATAAAATACGGTTGTATAATCATGGTCCAGGAAGATAAGTAAAAGGGCTGCAAAATTTGCTTTGCATTAAAGAATCCCGAGTTCCATTCCCAGGACCAGCAGGCACTGCCATAAACATGACCCAGCATTCCAAAAAAACTAATGGTATAAATGTATTTGTTCTTTTTTTCTCTGTGTGTTACATGTGTTAAGGGTGAAAACTTTTGCAAGCACAATTTAAGTGAAATGTATCAGTAACTCTTTTGTAGAATGGTATGCTACTCTGCATCCAGAATATTTCTACAGTTCTACCTTATAGAAACACCAATGAATTTTAAATTAAGATGCTACCTGAAATAATGTAGTATATTCTTAATACACTCTGGTGTTGTCACCTGTAACATTACAGATATCCATAAAATCACTTTTTACTTTTCTCATCTTTTCTGAGTTAACTACCACAATTAACTATGCTTAATTACATGAACGCTGCCCCTTTATTCATGAAGCCATTGGCCACTGCAGAAGAGATAGGATTAATAGTTTGAATGCTATAAAGCAGAAATTTAACTGTTGGTATCCCGGTGAAAGTGGATGACAACCAAAGGTCCCAGCAAAAACAGCACTCAAGCATCTAGACATAGGTAGGCATTTCTCTATCCACATGGATAGGGGCTAATTCCTGCCTGTGTTTGAGCTAAAAGGCACTCTGAAAAAAAAGAAAAGCTGCACCTATGACTTCTTTCTGTTTTCTAGTGATTGACAAGCAAAGGCCCCAGGAAAAACAGCTCTCACATGCTTAAACACAGGTAGGCTTGACTCTGCCCACAAGAACTGAGGCTACTTCCTGACTCTGATAGAAGCAGCACCTCTGGCTGCTTCCTGTTTTCCAGGCAGCAACAACCAAAGAAGTCCTCAGCAAAAAAAGAAAAAGAAATAGAAAAAGAAAAAAAAAACGCTGTCCGTACTGCACACTTATTTCAGAAATGATCCCCATCATAATACGTAGAAAGAATCACACTTCAAGAGCAGAAATGGGGAAACAATGCAGGATAATGGCATGCATAAAGAATAAAGATGGCATCTCTGATGACCCAAAAATATCAACCATCTAATTAGCCTCTTAGATAAGAATTTTAGAATAGAAATATGGAGGAGGTTCATAGAACTCAAAGAAATCATAGATCAAGCTGAACAGACTACAAAAATAGAAATAAGAAAACTCCAAACTGAAATAACAGGACTGAAAAACTCGGTAAAGGAAATACAAAACTCCATTAAAAGCCTCTCCAATAGAGTAACAGTAGCTGAGGACAGAATTAGTGAACTGGAAGATGAGATGCACAAAAACTCCATTCAGCAGAAGAGATTGGAAAAGAACCTTAAAGCAAATGATCAGACTATGGAAAAAGTACTCAAAGATTGTGAACAGATGAAAATAGAACTGTGCAATAAGTTAAACAGTAACAACATAAGAATAATTGGAGTCCCCCCCCCAAAAAAAAAACCAGGTAAAAAATCCTCAGTAAGAATCAAAAGTCAAGGACATCACTACAGAGAAACGCCCAGAGCTAAAGACTACATGCAACCAAATCCTGCATGTCCGAAGAGTACCTGCTAAAAGAGACCCAATGAAAAGCATCCCAAAATACATCCTAGACAATAAGAATTGCATAGATAGGGATACATTACTGAAAGCAGCAGACTCAAAATCAGCCCTTAAAGAAAAGGTGAAAGGTCTACTTTAAGGAAGGAAAGACCAACAGACACACCAAACTACTACACAAAAGTGAAGCTAAATCATATGACAATTATATCTCAATGTCACTGTTAAGAAACAGTGTCAAAATGGATCAAAACGCTGAATCCGATGCTTTGCTGCCTACAAGAAAAACATCTGAAAAAAAAATAGACTGAAAATCAAAGGCTGGAGGAAAATCAAGCACACAAAAACAAACTTTAAAATCAGAAAAGTCATAAGGGACAAAGATGATCATTTTGTACTAATCAAAGGATATGTACAACAAGAAGAAATCACAGTCCTAATATATATGCACCCAATGATGCACCAGCAAAATATTTAATACAACTTTTGACAAACCTGAAAAAAGATATCAATAGCAACGCAATAAGAGTGGGAGGTCTCAACATTGCTATGATACCCCTTGAAAGGTCAACCAGGTTGAAACCCAACAAGAATATATTAGTTCTGACAAGAAATGGAAGAAAGTGACTTACATAGATAGATAGATAGATAGATAGATAGATAGATAGATAGATAGATAGATAGATGATAGATAGATAGAGATAGACAGATATGGATAGATATAGATATAGATAGAAAATTAGATATATAGATATAGATCTATATAGTACATATATAAATATATAATGCAATTTATCCTCAGAAAACTAGGTACACATTCATCTCCAATGCACATGGGTCATTCTCCAGGATAGACCACATGCTGACCTATAAAACATATTTCCATAAATTCAAGAGAAAAGAAATTGTACAAACTACCTTCCCTGACCACAAGGCACTGAAAATCGACATGAATTCAAAGAAACAAAAAAGAAAAAATTTAACATACTATGGAAATGATCCCTGAAAGTATAGTGCACAGAGAATGAAGATGATAATTATGATGACCCAAAAATACCAATCATCTGATTAAAATTTCATATAAAGAATTTAGAATATAAATATGGAGGTTCCTCAAGGACACCAAAGAAAACATAGCTCTAGCTGAACAGAACACAAAGACAGAAATCAGAAAATTCCAAACTGAAATGTCAGATCTGAACTAAAAACCTCAATGGAAAGTCTCTCCAACAGTAGATGAACTGAAAACCTCAATAGGGAGATAGAAGGAAATAAAGGCAGAAATCAATGAAGTGGAAACCCTCCCACAAAAATATCTGAAAGATCAACGAAATCAGAAATAGGTTCTTTGAAAAAAATAAACAAGAATGCTAGACCATTAGCAAAACTCGCAAATAAAGAGAGAAACTTGATAGCCAATATTGGAAATGATAAGGGGAGATCAATACAGATATTGCAGAGATTGAAAGGGAAATCAGAGACTACTTTGAGAAACTGTATGCCACTAAACATGAGAACCTGGAAGAAATGGATACATTCAATCTTCCAAAGTTGAATAAGGAGGATGTAGCATATCTAAAAACCCCTATCACCATTGAGAAAATTAAAATGGTAATCAAATGTCTGCCCAAAAACAAAAGCCCAGACCCAGATGAATTCACTATTTAATTCTATTAAACCTTTCAAGAGGAATTACTACAAATCTCTTTCATGAAATTAAAAACCGGGAACACTTCCAAATAGCTTTTATGAAGCCAACATCACCTTGATATCAAAACCAGACTAGATGCTGCTAAAAAAAAAGAAAATTACAAACCAATGTCCCTGATGAACACAGATGCAAAGATCCTCAACAAAATCTTGGCAAATAGGATCCAATGCCTCATCAAGAACATCATTCACTATGATCAAGTAGGTTTCATCCCAGGAATGCAAGGATTGCTTAACATACATAAATCTATCAACATAAAACACAATATCAACAAGAAAAATAAAAATCACATGATCATATCAATAGATGCAGAGAAATCATTTAAGGTCTAACACCCATTCTTGATATAAACTCTCAGCAAGATAAGAATGAAAGGAAACTTTCCCAATATTATTAATGCTATCTACTACAAGCTAGTGGCAAATGTTATCCTCAATGGATAATAATTAAAAGCTTTTCCTCTGAATTCTGGTACAATACAAGGCTGTCCTCTCTCACCACTCCTATCCAACATGGTACTGGAAGTACTTGCTATAGCGATTAGGCAAGAAAAAGATATCAAGGGATTCCAGATAGGAAAGGAAGAGGTCAAGCTCGTTCTGTTAGCAGATGACATGTTGTAATACTTAGAAAACCCTAAAGACGCTACAAAAAGCTTCTAGAAACAATAGATTCATATAGCAAGGTGGCAGGTTACCAAAATAAACACATAGAAATCAATGGCCTTTTTATACACCAATAATGATAGGGAAGAAATGGACATTAAAAAAAACAACCCCATTCACATTAGTGCCACACAAACTCAAATATCTTGGAGTCAACTTGACTAAAGATGTGAAGGACTTGTAAAAAAAATAAACCTATAAAACTCTGCTTCAAGAAATAAGACAGGACACATGGAAATGGAAACACATACCATGCTCATGGACTGGCAGGATAAACATCATTAAAATGGCAATACTCCCTAAAGCTTTTTTTGCAGGGGAGGGTCACACCCGGCATTGCTCAGGAGTTACTCCTGGCTCCATGCTCAGAAATTGCTCCTGACAGGCACGGGGAACCATATGGGACGCCAGGATTTGAACCAATGACCTTCTGCATGAAAGGCAAATGCCTTACCTCCATGCTATCTCTCCAGCCCCAAAAGATTTAAAGCATTCTTCAAAGAAGTGGATCAAACACTTCTGAAATTCATTTGGAACAATAAACACCCACGAATAGCTAAAGCACTCCATGGAAAAGTAATATGGGATGTATTACTTTCCCCAACTTTAAACTGTATTAAAAGCAATATTTATCAAAATGGCATGGTATTGGAATAAAGACAGAAACTCAGACTTGAGTACTCAGACAATGACCCCCCAGACAAATATTCACCTAATTTTTGATAAAGAAGCAAGACATCCTAAATGGACCAAGGAAAGCCTCTTCAACAAGTGGTGTTGGCACAACTGGTTAGCCACTTGCAAAAAAGTGAACTCAGACCCCCCAGCTAACACTATTTAGGAAGATAAAATTCAAATGGATTAAAAACCTTGATATCAGACCTGAAACCATAAGAACAACACATAAGAACAACATATAGTCTCCATGCCATTGAGACTAAAGGCATCTTTTTTTTTTCTTTTTTTGTTCAAGCTTTATCTCTATGCAAGTCTTTATTATATACTTGTGTGGTTTTTTATTTTGTTTTGATCATATTGGCTTACATATCTTTCACATTAGTATTTTAGGTACATATTAACATTGAATCAGTGGAATACCCACCACCAGGTTTGTCCTCCCCCCCTTCCCCGTTCCCTTTCCCATAACCGCCACCCATCATCCCCTAGCTGCTATATTAGGCGGCCCCTCTTTGACTAGCTTATTGCCAGTTATCATACATCTGTTTGGTGGTGCCCTCCCTTGTTTCTCACTCTATTTGAAAGGGTAAACTAGATAAATCGAGTTATGTGGTTTTCTTTGAGGGAAAGAAATGCAATAGAATGGGGTAAAGGTTAAGCAAAAAAATTAAAAATAAAATAAAATAAAAAGATTCTGAAAATGGGTGGAGTCCTTCTAGTGGCTATCAGCCTCAGTTTGAGAGAGGACATGAAAATGGTAATTGATGGGAGCCGGGAGGTGGCGCAGGAGGTAAGGTGCCTGCTGCCTTGCCTAGGACGGACTATGGTTCGATCCTCCGGTTCCCATATGGTCCCCCGTGCCTGCCAGGAGCGACTTCTGAGCGCATAGCCAGGAGTAACCCCTGAGCGTCACTGGGTGTGGCCCCCCCCAAAAAAAAAGAAAATGGTAATTGAAACTCCATAACAATACAAAAATAAGTGTCAAATTAAATATCCAGTGAGCCCTACAGCAATAAAGAGAAACACCACACAACGAGACTAAAGGCCTCTTTAAGGAGAAAATAGCACTCTCCAAACAAGTGGAAACAGAGATAAACAGATGGAAAATATTAAGCTGAGAAGCTTCTACACTTCAAAGTAAATAGTGCCCAGGATACAAGAGCCACTCATCATATCCTTGATGATTAGTGATGTGGAGCATTTTTATGTGTCTTTTTGCCATTAGTATTTCTTCTTTGACAGAGTGTCTGTTCATTTCTTTTCCCCATTTTTGATGAGGTTAGATTTTTTTTCTTGTAAAGTTCTGTCAGTGCCTTGTATGTGCCATATATTAACCCCTTTTCTGATATTGTGAGAATAGTTTTTCCCATTCAGTGGGTGGCTCTTGTATCATAGGCACTATTTCTTTTCCGCTGATCAGAGGATCTGTTTTTATTCCTATACCATGCTATTTCGATAACTATTGCTTTTGTAATAAATTTAAATTTTAAATTTTAAATTCAGGAAATTCCTGAATTCCTCCCATATTATTTTTCCCAAGGACTGCTTTAGCTATTTGTGGGTGTTCATTGTTCCAAATGAATTTCAGGAGTGTTTGACCCACTTCTTTGATGAATATCATGGGTATTTTAGAGGGATTGCAATAAATCTGTACAATGCTTTGGAGAGTATTTCCATTTTAATGATGTTAATTCTGACAATCCATGAGCAGGGTATGTGTCTCCATTTCCTTGTATCTTCTTTTACTTCTTGAAGCAAAGTTTTGTAGTTTTCTTCGTATAGGTCCATCATCTCTTTAGATAAGTTGACTCCAAGGTATTTGAGTTTCTGTAGCACTAACGTAAATCGGATTTTTTAATGTCCATTTCTTCTTTATCATTATTGGGTTATAAGCAGGCCATTGATTTGTTTGCATGTTTATTTTGTAGATTGCCACTTTGCTATATGATTCTATTGTTTCTAGAAGCTTTTTGGTAGATAGAGTCTTTAGGGTTTTCTTAATATCATGTCATTTGCAAACAGTGAGAGCTTGGCTTCCTTTTTTATCAGGACGCCTTGATATATTGCCTAGTGCTTCCAGTACTATGTTAAGCTGTTGGCTATCTGTGAAGCTCTGTATTTTTCCTTCAAACCTGAACGTGAGTTGAGCGGTTGCAGTATTCTAGGTGAAGCATTTATTTCATTCAGTCTTGTCACAATATCCCACCACTGTCTTCTGGCTTTTAG
The DNA here is from genome assembly GCA_004027635.1 of Crocidura indochinensis. Classification (NCBI taxonomy): domain Eukaryota; kingdom Metazoa; phylum Chordata; class Mammalia; order Eulipotyphla; family Soricidae; genus Crocidura; species Crocidura indochinensis. The sequence continues at coordinate 1,094 of PVKC010044380.1, read as the reverse complement.
GTTTCTTGTGACATGTCTGCTGTAAATCTTAAGGATGCTCCTTTGAATGTAATTTCCCTTATTAATCTTGCTGCTTTCACTATTCTATCCCTATCTGTGGGATCTCTCATTGTGACTGGGATGTGTCTTGGGGTGCTTTTCTTCAGGTCTCCTCTATCTTTGGGCATGCAGTATTTGTTTGCATGCAGTTTCTAAATCTGGGAGATTCTTTGTAATGATATCTTTGACTGTTGACTCTTCCTGAGTATCTTTATCCAGTGCCTCTGGGACTCCAATGATTCTTATGTTGTTCCTGCTGAGTTTATTAAGACTTCTATTTTCATCTGTTCACATTCTTTGAGTACTTTTTCCATTGACTGATCACTTGCTTTAAGGTTCTTTTAAAATCACTTCTGTTGTATGGAGTTGTTCTGCATCTCATATTCCAGCGCACTGATTCTGCCCTAGGCTACTCTTACCCTTGAAGAGGCTTTCCTTTGAGTTTTTCCATTCGTCTACCCAGCTTTTCACTCCTGTTATTTTAGTTTGGAGTTTTCTGATTTATCTTTTTGTGTTTTGTCCAGCTTGATCTATGCTTTCTTTGATTTCTATGAACAACCTCCATATTTCTATTCTAAACTCCTTATCTGAGAGGTTAATTAAGTGGTTGGTATTTTTGTGTCATCAAAGCTACCATTTCATTGTCTGTGCATGGTGTTTGCCTATGTTGTTTCCCCATTATCACTTGTGTAGTATGATTACTTTCTGTGTTATGATGGGGTTCATAAGTTAGAAAAAGTGTACAGCTTCAAAGTGAAGCATAGTGGCCACGCTATTCTGGTCCCTGGCTGCTGTAGAGCCTCTAGGAAATAGTTTCTGATGGGTCTTTCTTGGCCTCTTCAGTAGAATTTCAGGGGCAAACAGCAAGAAGGAGGAAGCAGGGAGAGATTTTTTTAAGTCCTTCTCCTTGATCCTCCTCAATCCTCCTTGATCCTCCTGATACCACAGCAGGGGTCAGGCACCACCCCCCTCCCCTTCACAGGCAGAGAGAGTACCTTGCTGCTGTGGAACCTCTAGGAGATAGTTTTTGCTGGAAGCTCTTTTTTTTGGGGGGG
>PVKC010044379.1:0-11602 GCA_004027635.1 Crocidura indochinensis | reverse complement strand
ATCTTAAAAATACTAAAACAATTTGCAGTAACCTTCAACTTGGGGCACAGAATGCAATGGGAAAGGGACCCTGAATGTAAACAGAGAATTAGCAATTTATTTACTAATCAGAAAGGCATATGAGGGTTCAGAGAGAGAGTGGGATCACATCCCTGCATGGGAAGGCCTGGATTTTGTACCACTTCTATGCAAGCACCGCTGGAATCTCCCTGGTAACCTTTGAGCACTGACAGGGTAGATTCGGTGTCTCTTACCATTGTAACTGATGTCCCAAGCACTAAAGAGTCAAGGGTGCATCACGGGGCAGAGAATCACTGGAACATTCAGCCTTTGATGCCTATGTCTCCTATTTATAAAAAGATTATGAACCAATATTGGAGAGATAGCACAACTAATGGCCTTGCACATGGTCAAACCAGGTTCAGTGCCCAGAACCCCACATTGTCACATAAGCCCCACCAGAAGTGATCCCAGCACAGAGCCAGGAGTAAGCCTTGAGCACTAGCAGATGTAGCCTCAAAACCTAAAGAAACTAAAATAAAAAAGACATGACAAAAATACAATAGAAACTTTGCTATTTTTTGCTATTTTTATAAATGTTTTGTTTTGACTTTTCCAATACTTTGAGAGTATTCATAATAACTACTAGCAACATTTTTCAAGTAAGAAAAATATTGGGGGGCTAGAGAGATAGTACAGCAGGTAGGGCATTTGCCTTGCATGTAGTCAACCCAGGACGATCCCCAGCATTTCATATGGTCCCCTAAGCCTGACAGGAGCAATTTCTGAGCACAGAACCAGGAATAACCACTAAGCACTGTGGGGTGTGGCTCAAAATATATATTTTATGAAATTTTAGCAATTAGAAAACAAACATCAGATTGTGTAAACATTTAAAACTTTGATGAATCTACTTTCCTGATTAATATATAACATTATGTATAATATTTTCTAGGCTGTTTCTTGTGTTTTAAAATTGATCTAGTTTTGACTTAGTCTATACTTGCCCATTTTAATCACGGTATTTAATATATAGTGTTTCCCTGTAATGTCAGAAGGTTTTATATATGCATGTGCATACACATCTTTTTAAAAAGTGCATGTCATTTTTTATGACAAGGTTGAGAAAAGTTTTTTTTACTGTGCATTTATTTTCTGGGTGCATTTACTAGAAATACAATTTATTGTTGTCTTTTGCTGATCATAGTACCTCCCAAATTACCTGGGTTATAGAATCGGGCTATTTTGTTTAAATATCCAATTGTAAAGGAAAATGATTATTTTATAAAATATGGTGTCAAATTTCCCTGAACATGTCTAAATAGCTTTTATTTCTATGTTTTCCCTGAGGCCAGATACCAAAGCCAACAACACCTAAGAGTTAATAGGGTTGGAGAAATAAAATTGTTCCATAGACACATTAGTGTCTTTGCATTTTGGGGTTCTAGGTGGATCCAGGGAACCAGGGAATAGTTATACAAACGGCAAGGTTGGTGCCCTTGACACACTTTGATGTCCAAAGAAGCCAGTGTTAGTTCTGTGTTTTTCTTATGCACTAAACAATCAGTAACTATGTCCTGTCCCACAAACAGACTATTGATCTGCATGCTTTTTTTTTTGTTTGTTTGTTTGGTTTTTTTTGGGGGGGTCACACCCGGCAGTGCTCAGGGGTGACTCCTGGCTCCATGCTCAGAAATTGCTCCTGGCAGGCACGGGGGACCATATGGGGCACCGGGATTCGAACCGATGACTTTTTGCATGAAAGGCAAACGCCTTACCTCCATGCTATCTCCCGGGCCCCTGATCTGCATGCTTTTATCAAGATCATAAGAATTGCCCCTAACAACTTTTCTCCAATCACCTGTTGATGTTCTTCTGGGCTATGAAGTGTAGTGATGTGGAGTGGAAACTGGGGATGTCCAGGAAACCTCAGCAATTCTCTCTGTGGTTCAGAAGGCACCATGCTGCTCGGAGGCTGGAACCTGGGCAGTAGCAATGTGCATGGGTTCATGTGTTTGCAGGGAGGAAATGAGATCTGGGTCAGCTCCACTGCACATCTCTCAGCCCCTCTACTGATATTACAAACACACCATGTTGAAAATAACTCACAGTGTGTCTGGAGGAAAGAAAGTTCATTCATACCAGAGCAAACATCTTTGTTCCAAATATCAAAAATTCCAGCACTGTGAAATTTCAGATTTCCCTAGTATGTGAGAATTTCTGAAGAACTTAACTTACAAATTGCAAGACGCTTTCATGCTTATTAGTCATTTTATTGCTACAAAACCTCAGTTAAATTGCTGGGATGTTACTCATTACCACATTTTTACAGTCAATAAAACTGATTTACAGGTAGTTTGTCCCATGTCTCGCAAAGAATAAGCTGCAGAACCAGGTGTTGACCCTGATGCCCTAATTTTTCTAAATCTGTTACAGTTCATATTCAAGATGATGCATTTGGTTTCTACTTTTAAAGTAGATCATATATATAGTGAAATGTTTCCTTAGCTACATAAGAATACAATTATTCATTGACTTTATATGCTTGCTACTCTATATTGGAATTTATGGCTCAGATGCTTTCAATCATATAGTACAAATTTGATCTGAAGGACTTGAATAAATGAACTAACTAGCTGGAACGTTCACCTAAAATTCCCCAACACTTATGAAATTGAAGTATTAATTATCTCATAAGATGCGTGTGTTGTGCATTTGAGCCTTCTGGCTTTCCCGACCTGGGCCAGCCTTCATGTACTTCTCATATCCAGGGAGATCATCCAGCTCTGCATCCATGATCCCCTCCCCTGCCTCTCTGCCTCCCAGTCTCTGTAGAATTGCACCTACTCTCGTGTCTTCTTGACCTTAGCCTCAACTAAATACTCTTGTGCTGGTTTTTATCTCTCCCTTTGTTCCTCTCTTTAACTGATTTCTAGGAGGATTATTTATTATGTTTTCTTCATTCTTTGTTTTCTCTCTCCAGATCATCTCTGCCCTCTATTGTAACTTTAGTTCACCTACTATTTGATCATCTTGCTCCCTCCTTTTATTGTTTTTTCAGAGTTTAAGAAACTCTTGCAAATGTTGACTTTTCTACCTAGCTCTCCACCCAAAACTGGACCTGCTCTCTCTGCCAAACAACTTGTCTTCCTATAGTTTTTCCATTTTTACCTCTGATCGAAAAACTTTCTCTTTACACCTGAGATCTCCTAAAACTAAATATTTCAAGACAGGTTGGTCTTGTGGCAACAATAATACCTACAACAAGCCTAGATTATGGTGACTTCTAGATTATGGAGACTTCTAAGACAGAAATCTGGTTATCTGTGAAGTGAAGTAAAGGGAAGGCTGCTGGAAATGGACCTGGTGTCCCTGGGTAGTTTTTCTCCTTCATCTGGCTTTAGAATGTAGCTTCTGCATTCAGGAATGTCTCCTGGGCCAAGTCCGTTGGCAGTGCTATCCTAGCTATTGATATTCATTGTAGAAAGAAGAGTGGAAAAAGAAAACATAGAAGTCCTGCCCTTTCTCTTTTAAGACTCGTTTCTGGTCTCCTTCCAGCCTGTTTCTGGTTAGAATTTAGTCACTGGACACTCACAGGTGCTGGGGAAGAAGGAAATTTTCTGTAGATGGTAATGATTCAGCTAGAAACTAAAGTTCTGCCAGCAACAAAGAAGGAGGTGATAGTCACATGTGATATATTTATATTTTTCTTTGGATTAAATTTCACTTTGCAGATTTGTCATTCTGAATATAAACATGTAGTTGATCTCATATTTTATCATGTAGAGCAACACTTAGCTAGTTCTCTTCATATCAAGTTATAACGACATGCACTTTTCCTCTTGTGATTTTATAGCATTCTTTGCTTTTTTATTTGATTCTTGAGTTTCCTTGGAGTTTACTCAGCTAAATAAACAATGCCAAAGCACTGAATCAGTCAGTATGTTTACAGAGGTGAGCTCCCCCAAACAGGCCATTCCTGTGAGCACCTCACCCCTACTCGACCCCTGCACACAAAAGCAGCACCATGGTTTCCCGACTGATTCCCCAGGGTGCCCCTGATTCCTTTCAGACATCCCCACAAAGGAATAACTCCTGTCAGTCCTGCTGTTCTTTCCACTGAATGGAGACACAAAAGTCATGTGGTATAGGACCTTCCCCAGTGGCCACAGTAGATGTGAGTGGCTCTTCATTGCTTTCTCTCCTTGTTCTGGCCATTTCTGAAGTCACCATGTCCAGAAGTGGCCACTGCCAACCCCAGAGTTAACTTACAACCTTTCCTAACACTTTCCTACCAATCCTAGAGTTAACAAAGAATATTCCTAAGGGCTGTTTCTTTCTACAGAGCTCAGAAACTCTTCTCTGTGTTCACCTCTACATTCTTCATGTTTCTTGGGAAACATATATTCTTTTATTTGACTTTTCCCTACTGATTATGTTCATCTTACTGAACCAATAAAATAAGGTACATTTTAATAAAATTTTTTGAAATAAAACGTAATGAAATAGAGGCTATGAAATATGACTCATTGAAAGGAATCCTTTATATTACTTCATCTAATGGCTTCAGACTATTACAGAAGAAATTGTTCATGGGAACCAAAGTCTATAGCACATGCTTTGTATGTGGAAGGCACTTTTAAGCCCCAAAACCTCAAGTCTTTCTGAGCAATCCTGGGAATGACTCCCATCCACTGCACTAGGAGTGCCTTCTAATCTCTGTTGATTTGGACTCTTGAAACAACCAAAAAATTAAAATTAAAGAGGCGTTAAAATGATTAGCATTAGTGTGTTTGTCTTTAAATATGGTGCACATTCAGTTATTGTCACTCTCAAAGTTATCTCCATTTTTGCAGTTATCTCCATTTTGTAGACTTCCATCTACAAATGAAAAAAAATTGCTCTCCTATTCTCTGAAGTTCTCTGAAGTCAGGTTTAGTGTTTCATTAACTCCCCAACTTTCAGAATGAGGTAGAAAGGAGAAATAGTGTGAGTCTTCCAAAAGTGTTTAGTTGTGGCATGAAAACACTGAGCAGGGCATAGATGCCACCAATTTCAAAGTTTCTGGGTTATTGTCTCAAACACTCAGGTTTTGTTTTTACTTAGTTTGACCCAGTTGCTTATATTGTTTTCTGATTGAACCTCAAACCCAAGAAATGAGTCTGCACTAATTATTTTTTCCAGCATTGATTTTTCTTGTTTTTATTTAAAAAAAAAAAACTATTTAAACGCTATGACTACAGGTGGGGTGGGGGGGTTCACAATTACAAAGATGTTCATGAGTGAATTTCAGTCACAAAATGACTGAGACCCTTCATTGTGCATATTTCCCACCATCAATGCCCCTAGTTTCCCTTCCTCCATCCCCCTTCCCTTTCCTCTGCCTGACTCTGTTGCAGATATTTTTCTTCTGTCTATCTCTGTTTGCCTCCTTCTCTGTCTCTCTCCCTCTTTCCTTCTCTCCCTCTCTTCCTCTCTCTCTCATTCTTTCCCCCACTTTCCCCTCTTATACCCTGTAGTTTGTGTTAATTACATGGTATCAAGTTTGCACTAATCTTCAGAGTATCAGGAGGATATATCACAGTGACTTTTTTCGTGACTTTAATGCTAAGATACTAAACAGAAGGCTCAGAGATCGACTTTGTTTCTGTTTCTGTTGGTTTGGGGGCCACACTCTCCAGTGCTCAGAGATCACTCCTGGATCTATAATTAGGGCGTGTAGACAGGGTGTGGGGACCAACTGTGATACTGGGGGTCAAAAATGGTTTGGAAACATGCAAGGCAAATACCCTGCCTGTTATATTATCTCTGGCCCTCATGGACTATTTTGAAACCTACCTGAGACTCTATCAAAAATTGTATTTATTCAACTGAGTACTAGGAGAGTTGGTTTTTACAAAATGTTTCTCATGGAAATGTAAAGTCTTTCCTTGACAACATAATGTAATAATAAAATTGCAACTTTGCTTAGTCAACAATTCCAGCAATCTCTCTCAGATAGTGGACATTCTTTGAAGCTTAGCTTGTGCGTGTCCATAGTGAGTCATCAAGAAAAGCCGCCTTTACTTGGAGCTGTTCATCATCCAGTAATAGGCTCTGACTTATTTATGGGAGCACCTGATGCTGAGAAGCTGACTACAAACACTTCCAAGAAAGAAAAGAAAGCAGGTTCCAAAGCATCACCCTGGGAGATTCCACATGGTCTTATTTCATCATTCAAGGACCCTCAAGGTTCATAGAATTATCATAATTGCCTGCTCCAGAAGAAAGGATGGAAGGGTGAAATCACCAAGTTTAAAGATAGCTAACTGGCCACTAGATCAGCCTCACATTCAGGCTCCCACCCATACACCTTCACAAGATGACCAGTGCTTATAACCACGTCTTTCTTGGGCTTAGGCTAAGAGTTATAGCAACAGAAAGGAATTTTTTACATTTTATTCTCCAGCACCAAATGCAACACCTAATTCAATGCAGGCACTTAACATCTGTTTTTCACAGAATCAAATACTCATGTGAATACATATGGGATCATTTCTACATAAACTCACCTAGAGAGCTGGAGTTGTCTGCTTAATTTTAACCATTTGTAAGCATTGTCTATATTTTACTCTGTCCTGCTTGAAAAATTTAAAAAAAAAGTGAGAATCAGATGCTAGAGAGTAATACAGTGAGTAGGGTTCTGGTCTTGCATGTGGCCAACTTGAATTTAATCCCCAAAACCTCATATATATGGTCCCCCTGAACCTTTCCAGGACTGATCCCTGAACACAGAACTAGGAGTAGACCCTGTGCACAGAGGGTTGTGCTCCCCCCCCCAAAAAAAAATAAAGAAAATCCCATGATAATTAGCAGACTTGTCATGGTTATATTGATATTGTGAATTCTGCTCGAATACCTGTCACTTCTCATTGAACTCAGAGTTTCATTGTGTTCTGCACACTGGAGTAAGTGTAGGCATGAGTTCAAAGCTCAGAAGTACAAACCTTCTATGCCAACTGTATGTTACGCTCCACAGATGGAAGAACCACCATCATGGAAACTATGACCAGGAATCCAAGGTGCCAAGAGAAATATCGCAAACAATATATGAGCCAGATGTGTGTTGTCTAGACAAAAGATCATGACCCAATTCAGTTCCACAAATCAAATTATTCCCAGGACTCTATTCTACACTTCCAGAAAATCACTTAGGAGGAGTCAGCATGTCCACATTTTCCTGCCCCAGATTTTATTTTATTTTATTTCATGATACTGGAAGGTCTGTGTGTCTCAAACATAACTGCTCAATTTAAATTTCAAGTGTGTACTGTCATCAAAGGAATGAGTGGCATTCTTAGGAGACAGTGAAAGAGCTCATCAGTGCCTCTTTAGGAACAATGGTGAATTGGATTAAGTAAAGAGTAGTTTGTGATGTTTCTTATTTGTTATTTCTGTTGACCTGCAGTCTCATTCACCCTTAAATAGGCTATCATAGAGCTATCTGAGAGATCATAATACTACGTCTATAATTATAATACAGTTATAAGATAGAATGTTCTAGATTAGTCTAATTTCACTGAGAATTTATAAAGATAGCTGATCTGGAGCAGAAGAAATTCTATTTTTAAAATTTGGCTGTACCATGAAGTTAATATACTAAAAACTTGGTTATTTGATTCTATAATAGTCATTGAGTTTCTATCCTACATAAAGCAATTTTGCTTTTAAAAAGAAATAGCAAAGCTAAACCAAATGAATATCTTTATTGTTCATTGTTTGGTTTATTGTTCATAGAATGTACACCATCATTCACAAGTACAACCCTCCCACCAATGATGTCTCCCATTTCCTTCCCACCTCCCACCTGTCTCTAGGGCAGGCAATTTGTTTCCTTCATTTTCTCTCTTTCCTTTTTGTCACTATGGTTTGCACTATTGTATTTTTAGTACGTGTCTTCATAGAGTAATTTTTTATTTTTAATTTTTAATTACAACATTTAAGCACCAATGTTACAAAATTATTCATTGTTGGGTTTTAGTCATACAGTGTACACCATCCTTCACCAGTGAACCCTTCATGCCACTGATGTCCCCAATTTTTCTTCTATTCCCCCATGATCCCACCTGTCTCTAAGGCAAGCAACTTGCTTCTCTTTCACTGTCTCTCATTCTCTCTTCTTTTTTTGCACTATTGCCAATGGAGGGATGCTTTGCATGTCACTTTCTCACCTTTCAGCACTAAATTCTTGTCCAGAGAGATCAGTTCCAGCTATCATTGTTTCAGTATACCCTTCTACCTGCATTCACCACTCTTTGTGGCAAGTGTTCTATCCTGGGCTGAATTTCCTGATCCTTATCTCTATTGTCTATGGATATTTGCCATACTATCTCTTGTATTTTATACCCCACAAATGAGTGAGGTTATTCTATCCATCCCTTTCCTTCTAATCCATTTCACTCAGCATAATAATCTCCATATGCAGCCATGTATAACCAAATGTTATGACTTCATTTTTCCTAACAGCTATATAGTACTACATTTTGTAAATATACTACAGTTCCTTTAGCCAGTCATCTGTTGTCAGGCACCTTGATTGTTTCCAGATTTTGGCTATTATAGTGTTGTGCTGAACATAGGGGTTTAGAGGGTGTTTTTATATTGTATTTTGGTGTTTCTGGGGATTTTTCCCTAGGAATAGTATTGCCAGATCATCTGAAAGCTTAATTTCTAGCTTTTTTTTTAAGGAATATACATATTGTTTTCCCAAAAAAGGCTGGATGTGTCTTCATTCCCACCAGCAATGAGAGTCCCTTTCTCCTGGCACCTATGCCAGCCCTGATCGTTCTTGTTTTTGTGTGTGTGCCAGTCTCTGCGGTGTGAGATGGTATCTCATTGTGGTTACAAAAATTCCATTCACAATTGTGCCTCAGAAAATCAAGTATCTTGGAATCTACTTAACTAAAAAGGTGAAAGAGTTAAATAAAGAAAACTACACCGCTTCAAGAAATAAAAGAGCACACGAGGAAGTGGAAATATAAACCCTGCTCATGTATTGGAATGATTAACATCATTAAAATGTCAATACTTGGGGCCGGAGAGATAGCATGAAAGGTAAGGCGTTTCATGCAGAAGGTCATCGGTTCGAATCCCAGCGTCCCATATGGTCCCCCGTGCATACCAGGAGCAATTTCTGAGCATGGATCCAGGAGTAACCCCTGAGCACTGCCAGGTGTGACCCAAAAACCACAAAAAAAAAGTCAATACCTCTCAAAACTCAGTACAGATTTAATGCAAAACCTATAAAATCCCCATGACATTTTTCAAAGAAGTGAGTCAAATGCTTCTGAAATTCATATGGAGAAATAGCTATTCACAAGTAGCTATAGCAATCCTTGGCAAAAAATTTAGATGGAAAGAATCACCTTCCCCTAACTTTAAACTGTACTATAAAACAGTAGTCATTAAAATGACATGGATATTAGAGTAAAAACAGGCCCTCAGATTAATGGAATAGACTTGAATATTCAAAGATGAACCCATGGGCTTATGAACAATGAATTTTTGATAAAGGAGCAAGAAATTCAAAGTGTAAAAAGAAAAACCTCTTCAACACAGGGTTCTGGGAAAACTAGGCCTACTACATGCAAAAAATATTTGAATACAGACCACTTCTTGATACCATGCACAAAGGTCAAATCAAAATGAATTAAAAATCTTGATATCAGGGCCCGGGAGATAGCATGGAGGTAGGGCGTTTGCCTTTCATGCAAAAGGTCATCGGTTCGAATCCCAGTGCCCCATATGGTCCCCCGTGCCTGCCAGGAGCAATTTCTGAGCATGGAGCCAGGAGTAACCCCTGAGCACTGCCAGGTGTGACCCAAAAACAACAACAACAAAAAAAAAAATTAAAAAAAAAAATTAAAAAAAAAAAAGATGTCTTTAAAAAAAAAAAAATCTTGATATCAGACCTGAAACCATAAGGTATATAGAGTAAAACATATGCAGAACACTCTATGATATTGATGCTAAAGGTATCTTCAAGGAAAAAACAGCACTTACCAAACAAATGGAAGCAGAGATAAACCTATGGGATTATATTAAGCTGAGAAGCTTCTACACCTCAAAGGAAATGATACAAAAGCCACCCAAAGAATGGGAGAAACTATTCACCCAATACCCATCAGATAAAGGGCTAATATCAAAAACATACCAGGTACTGACAGGACTTAACAAGATAAAAGCATCTAACCCCTTCAAAAAATGGGGAGAATGAACAGACATTTCCTCAAAGAAGAAATACAGATGGCCAAAAGGCACATGAAAAAATGCTTCTCATCAATAATCACCAGGGAGATGTAAATCTAAACCAAAGGAAGATGTTTTTGTGTTTAAATACCATTTAAAAATCTCCTTTCTTTGTAAACATTAAGTCATCTTCCTTTCAGCCTGGTTGTTTTTGTTTGTTTTGTTTTGTAATTTTATTTAAGCACTATAGTTACAAAATTGTTCATTGTTGGATTTGTCATACAATTTACACCCTCCTTCACCAGTACACCCTTCCCATCACTGATGTCTCCTGTTTCCTTCCCACCCCACCACTCCCACCACCACCCCTACCTTGCTCTAGGTCAGGCAAATTGCTTCTCTTTACTCTAACACACTCTCTCTTTCTCACTTTCCTATTAGACACTACGGTTTGCACTGTTGTTAATGGAGGGGTGCTTTGCCTGTTAGTTTCTCCAGTTTCAGCACCAAGTTCTTCTCCAGAGCAATCAGTTCCATCTATCATTGTCCTGGTAGGCCCTTCTCTATTCTAGTTATACTCACCACTCTTTCTACCTTAAACTAGGCCTCCTGACCTCTGTCTCTATTTTCTCTGGGTATTATTACCATACTCTTGCTTTTCTCATATTCCACAAATAAGTGAGATTATTCTATATCTGTCCTTTTCCTTTGGCTCAGTATAATATTTATTCTCCATGTCTCTCCATGTATAAGTAAATTACACGACTGCATTCTCTTAATTGCTCTCTCTCTCTCTCTCTCTATATATATATATATATATATACATATATATATATATTCCTTTGTGTAGATATATCAGTTTCTTTAACGACTCGTCTGTCAGGCACCTGGTTGTTCCCAGATTCTGGCTATTGTAAATAGTGTTGCACTGTACATAGGAGTACAGGGGGCATTTTTGTATTGGGTTCTTGGGATATATTCCTAGAAGTTTAGCCTGTTTTTTTATTGTTGAGCAAATGAAACATTTATAATGTAGATGTCAAAAGAGGCAGATATAAACATATGTATATATACTCATATATATATTGGTTTTTGGGTCACACCCGGCAGTGCTCAGGGGTTACTCCTGGCTCCATGCTCAGAAATTGCTCCTGGCAGGCACGGGGGACCATATGGGGCACCGGGATTCGAACTGATGACCTTTTGCATGAAAGGCAGACGCCTTACCTCCATGCTATCTCCCAGGCCCCAATATATTTTTTATTTTTATTTTTAATTATGAGAACAAAGATGTAAAGGAAGAGGAAAAGGTAAAGTTACAGTGGGAGGACGATCACCCATAAACAGAATTCACATAAGTCCCCTTGCTGATATG
>PVKC010044378.1:0-11610 GCA_004027635.1 Crocidura indochinensis | reverse complement strand
GGTGGCCTCGTCTTCGCCCCCTCTCTGAGTTCCGCCTGTGGGGAATCTGGGGGAGCCCTGACAGCCCTGCACCCTGGGCCGAGCATGGCTCATTAAAGGGAGGCTTCGTTTCCTGAGTGCACTTTAGAACCCAGGCAGCGCTCGGACGAATAGTTGTCATTCCTTCTTGTAAGAAATAAAACAATAATAAAAATACCATCAGCGTTGCTTTAATTGTTCACAGGCTTCAACTCGCCGTGATCTTGGGGAAAGGGCAAGTGAGAGGTCTTATTAAAATAAAGGCACTTGCCCGCTCTTGTTTGAAGTTTGGAAAATGCCTCATTATAGCATGGTCTTGTTTAAAAATAAACTCCAGCCATTCAACATTCTCCCGCCCGCTCCTGCCCTTTTCAAAAGTGTTTAAATGAGATGATTCTGGGCAGGATTAACTGAGTGGGGCAAGCCTTTGGGGGATGGCTTGGTTGTTTGTGGCCCCATCGTAGCCCCGGCTGTATCAAACCTCCCAGCCCCCACTGGACTGGCTGTGGGTAACCAGTGTGTACAGAGGACCAAAATAGGGGGCCCAGGACTTCCCCACTCTACCTGCCTTTACTGGCCCCCTTATGCAGTCAGAGGCCATGCCTGGTGGGTGGGTGGGTGGGTGGATGGGTGCTGGATGGAGTCCTAGAGTAGACAGCAAGCAAAGGAGGACCTGGTGCTGGGAATAGGCTCTGGCATCTGGAGAAGGAGGAGAAGTCTGAGCTAGAGGCTGATCGGTGCAGCTGGACCAGCAGGTGCCAAGGTCCTTTGGTAGAAATGGCTCCAGGGATCTTAACGTAAATGCTGGAGCCCTGAAATGGAGCTCAGTGGATTCAGAATACATCCTGGCTGCAGACACTGATCTGCTGAGAGTCCACCTGTGCAGAGAAGCTGCTGATTGTGGGGGTGGATGGGGCCAGGGGAGAGGGTGTCTGGCGTGTGTGGGAGCCAGTGGAGAGGCAAAGAGTCCAGGAAAAAGGGGGCAGAACCCATAATACCTTTCTGGGACCTCACTTGCCTTCTGGGAGATGGAACCTGGTGGGGTTCAGGGCAGTTTGGGACACAGAATGGCAGATTGTTGGGGAGTGGGGCTGTGGGAGCCTGAAGGTCTGGGGGGGGGGTTAGGAACCAGGGGTCATGGGTCAAGTTTTAAGTAAGTCTGAGGCCTTCGGTGGTGTCCCCGTTGGAGGGGGAGCACCAGCTGCCAGAAGGGGCCGAAGCACAGAAGAGTCAGGGGTCAGACCCATGTTTGTGAGCTGTGGGTTGAGCCAGCCTCTGCTTTGGGGCCTCTGGTGAGAAAAATGAGGAAAGTCTAAAACAGCTTTGGCTATTTCTTTTCATTATTTTTCTTGCAGCTTCAGGTTCCCACTCAGGCCTTGAACTGTCCCAGTTTACAGTCTGAGGTGAAGGCCAGGGGCTGCACCCCAGCTTCAGGCTAACAAGAGGGCAGTTCTGGGGGTGGGGGAAATGTGTGCGTTCCCAAGGTGTGTTCCCAGGAGCGTCGGGCCATCCTAGGGAGGGGGCCATGAACTGCCCTGGTGCCAGTGCTAGTCAGCAATGCTTGTCAGGCAGGCTTGGTTGGGGAGGGCTGCTTTATGCCCCCCGCCCCCACGAGCTTCTTTGCTGCCAAACAAACGGGGTGACTGGGCGGAAGGTCAGGAGTTTAAGAGCTTGTTTTATTCAGAACGGGGGTAAGAGACAGGAGGGGCGCGCACAGGCCTGCATGGATCCTGGTATTTTCTTTCTGAGTCGGGGCGGAGAGTGGTCGGGCAGGGAGGGGAGGCTCCGCGCCAGAGGGAACGTTGCCAAGCGCAGCGCCGCTAATGCGAACCAGAAGGCAGCGGCCCATCTCCTGGCCCGGCTTAATGCAGTCCTTGCCGGCAGGGGCGGTGGGCAGGAAGGCGGCCTGGGCAGTGGGCCCCTTAACCCTTCGGGTGCTGGTCCCTCAGGCCCGCATTTCTGCTGCCAGACCCCCTGAGTTCTCAGTGGAGCCTCCCTCCACCCCAGGCTGGCAGCATCCCTCCTCTGTTGGGAGGCATTGCTTGGGAGAGGAGTGGTTGTGAGTCGGAGGGGAAGGGTAGAGTCTAGGGTCTTGAGGAAATTGGGACAGCAGAATTGGGGGGTGGGCACCACGAGTCAGAGACATGAGTGCAGGGGTGAGTCTGTTCTTGGACCACGCAGCCCTTGATGGTGTGGATGTGGGAGAGCTACTGGCCCTCTGCTCCACCTGGCACATGGTCCCCAGGTGGTGGCCATGTTTCTGAGCCCTTGGCTCTTGGCAGACTCATCCTCTCAGTGCCCAGGCACTTCTCCAGAGAGACTCTGTCGTAGCTGCGTGCACAGGCACATGTGTTTGTGGAGAAAAGCATCCCGAAGGATCTGAGGGAGACACAGCGAACTGTGAACAGCGGTTCCGTGTTGGGGGAGTGAGGGAAAGTGGAATTTAGGGCCCTGAAAGGGAGCTTTTATGTTTTCATCTCTGTAATTGGTGTTCAAATCTTTTACAACGAGCTTGTATTCATCTGTTTCTTGTGTGGCTTTTATGAAAGAAATTAAAAAAAAGAAATACAAGACCCTAGAGAAAGAGCAACTGTGTCCGGGCCTCCCTGCCTCCTGGTCACTCCCTCGTGCCCCAGCCCGCCTGGGCTCTGTGAAGCTGCACGGCGGGAGGCTGGCTGTGGGGGACAGGCATGGCTGACACCCCCAGAAGCTCCTATAGATTCCCTGCGACTAAATCAGTGTCACCAGCCCCCACCCCAACTTGTGGCTGCCCTGTACTGTCCCTCCACTTACTCAGCAGGTGGTATGGCCTGCCTTGGGTCCCTTCATCCGTGCGCCTCTTTTTTCTTAGGCTCCTCCTCTCCTAGCTGGCTTGTGTGTACCCACTTTCTTCTCCCACTATGCTCGCTCCTCAGAGGCACACAAAGGGCTGTTGTTGGGGTGTCACTTCTTGCTGCCTGTGGCCGCCCCCGTTGCATCATCATGCACAGGCCATTGGTCCTTTTCCCAGGACTGCCATCTTCCTGATGAGGTTGCAGGGAGTCCAGGCACCCCATTGCCAGTCACGTCTGACCCCCTCAGTGTGGTGCAGACCTGCCAGTGAGGCAGACCCATGCACACGTTGCTCCCTCATTTCCATCTACCCCCCCCAGACCCACCTAATAAGTGGGTGCACTCATCCAGGCCCCAAAAAGGCTATTGTGACCCTGTCTTATGGGGAACCTCATAACCCAACTTTCTGCTACTACTGTGGGTCCCTGGGAGGGTCCAACCTTTGACTCTGCACGCTCCTCGGTCACCCTCTGTTGAAGCTGAACATGCAAGACACACTGATGGGGGTCATAGAAGAGCCCCAGAAGTGTCCTCTGTAGGCCGGTGTACACTGTGTCCCAGATCAGGGAGATCATGAAGAGACTGACCCTTTTGGGGGTCACATCTCAGGACCAATGATGCCTCTGAAGGTGCAGAGGATTTTCACAGAGAAGACTGCACTATGGAAAAGAAGGTGCGGGTGGGATTTGGATGGGGCTTAGTCTTCCAAGCTAGAAAGGACAGGATTGGGGCAGTCATTGGGACATACCTGACCCTCTGAGCCCCCTATCTTTGGAGCCTTTCGAACCAGCCTGTGAAACTGCACCCAGGCCTGTCAGGATTTCTGCAGAGGCAAGAGGGGATCTCCCATGCCTAGATGACTGTATGTATACTTGTGGGCTGGGCTTGGGTATGGGGGCAGAGTTTGACCTTTAACTCTCAGAATGAACAGGACATAGCATGGGACTATGAGGATAGTGAGTTCCAAAGCAGGCAGCTATGGATGAGTTTACATCTGGGCACTCAGGTCCCCATAGGTTTTTTCAGGAACTTGGCCATCTTGCTGAGTGAGGCCTGAGACTCCTCCAGGCTTGGGGGCCCCTGTGGGCCCCTCTGGCTCTCACTGCCCACTGCCTGGCAGGGCCTCTGGAGGGAGGGAGAGAGGGAGAGGGCAGGAGCTGGCCCTGCCCTGCTGCTGTGACCCCCCTACCCCCAGCCAGTGCCAGTGAGTGGTGGTGGGGAGTGGGTGACCAGCCGGTTCCAGGCCAGGGGTGCGTCAGCTCCAGCTCCTTCCCGGCTGCCGGCCTCGGTTCACAGGGAGCGCTCCGAGGGCCTTTTTGATGTGCACCATGGAGGTTTGGCTTGACCAAGTTTGTTTGCTTAAGCATTACTCTTGCCAGCTCACTCGGACCTTCTCTTTCTTTTAAAAATATGCTGCTTGCCAAAGGTTATTTTGGATCTGTTTTTGTTTATCAGGTAGAATCGTTCCACTGCAATTGAAAGCAGACCCGCATGTTGACACGCGCTGGAGCTGCTCGCCAGAGCACGCGCCTGCGCGCACACAAGGAGTTGGCGGGGAAGTGCAGGCCTGGGAGAGGGTCTGAGGGTGTCATGCCACCTCTGGGACTGGAATCTCGGCGCATGGCACCTCCGGGACAGCGTGACAGGTGGGCAGAAACCAGGACTCTAGCCGCAAAGGCAGGTAGCTGGAGGGGTTGGTGTGCCTCTCTGATCCAGCTGCCCGTGGCTTCCCTCTGGGGTGCTCTGCAGGGAGTGTATGCCCTATATTTGACTGAGACTGTCTGCGGCCTGCAGCAGTGCAGGGCTGGAAGTTGGGCCCAGAAGGCCCCCATTGTGGGGACATTTCTTGAGGATGCAGCGGAGTGCTTGTGCCTGGACTTGTCCCACGGACCTACTTGGCATGCAGCACACTCTGCAGTGCTCAGCTATCACTGCCCTTTCAGGGGCCATTTAGGACACACTCTCTTTTTTTCTGGGCTCTTTTCTCCCAAGTTTCTCCCAGAAGCAGTGCCAATCTTTTTTTTTTTTTTTTTTGGTTTTTGGGTCACACCCGGCAGTGCTCAGGGGTTACTCCTGGCTCCATGCTCAGAAATTGCTCCTAGCAGGCACGGGGGACCATATGGGGCACCGGGATTGGAACCGATGACCTTTTGCATGAAAGTCAAATGCCTTACCTCCATGCTATCTCCCGGGCCCCAGCAGTGCCAATCTTCAGTAGCTGCTGGTGGGTACTTATGCAGGGTATGTGGGCATGAGTGTGTGAACAATCAACTGGGGGTCCAATTAATGCTCCCCCTAAGACTCGGCTTGAGGGCTGCCTGGAGAATCTTCATCATAACCTTGCCCATGTACCCTCACCCTCACATAGGCTCTCTGGGTCCAAAAGTGCCAAGGGCATTTTTAGGACAGGCTTAGTCCATCTGTTCCTGCCAGGCCATACAAGGGCAAGTGTGGAACCTTTTAGGCTGCCTGAGGACCCTGCTGTCTTCAGCATTCTCTTTCTGGGCAGGAGACAGTGAGTAACATTATTGAGTTTGTTTTGTTTTGTTGGTTTTTGGGCCACAACCAATGACTCTCAGGGGTTACTCCTGGCTATGCACTCAGAAATCATTCCTCGCATGGGGGATCATATGAGATGCCGGGGGATCAAACCATGGTACGTACTAAGTTAGTGAGTGCAAGGCAGATGCCCTACCGCTTGTGCCACTGCTCCGGCCCTGACACTATTGTTATCCCAAGCCTGTAGGGACCCTTCTGGCACCCCTACTTCCCCAAAGCAGCCACACTAGGGGGAGGGAGGGTCTAGAGCAGGGGTCCTCAAACTTTTTAAACAGGGGCCCAGTTCACTGTCTCTCAGACCATTGGAGGCCCAGACTATAGTAAAAACAAAAATTACGAACAAATTCCTATGCACACTGCATTCATCTTATTTTGATGTGAAGAAACAAAATGGGAACAAATACAATATGTGGCCCGTGGGCCGTAGTTTGAGGACTACTGGTCTAGAGAAAGTTTCACTCCTTCCCTCTTCACTCCAACTGGAGGACAGGCTGGGCTCGCAGCCCTAACCTGGACCCTGAGTAAGACCAGACAGCCCTGTGCCCAGCCGTTGAGTTTTATCTGAGTTTGGGAATCTTTCTGAAATGTATTTTATATTCCCCTTTCCTCGAACTCCACGGCTCTTCCTAGAATACTGCATCGAGCTTCATCTTTTCCTGATGACTCAGCGCATCTGGATAGGTTCTTTGATGGGAGAGGGTTGGAGCTGTTGAAATGTATGGCTGTTTGCTGCCCCCATGAAATAACTCCATGCAGGCCACCTTGGAGGGCCATGGCAGCCTGGCTCGTGGAGCGGCCTGGCTCTCGGCCAGCCCCGAGCTTGCTTCCTCTCTGGGATCTGAGAGCCCCTTAGGCTGAGTGTGAGTGGAGGGTCTGGGGGGTTTCTGGGGACCCTCTTCCCAATGCTGGAGGAAGCAGTAGGGGTGAGGGATGAGAGGAGGAGTGTAGGGAGGAACAACAGCTCTGCATGTGGTGCTCAGGATGTGTGGGGATCTGGCCTGGCCTCAGCAAGGGAGATGCTAGTTGGGTCTGGAGGTGTCTTGGGAGAGGGTGGGCTGGGGACAGGCGGTGCTGGCATGAATAAGGCATGGGAAAGAGGAAGAGGGCCTGGTTTCTGACTGCATGGGTAGTGATTCGAGTAGGCAGGAGACCCAGGTGCTTGGGGTGGGCCTGTGATGTCCAGGTGGAACCTTGTACTTAGGGGCTGGTATCCAGGGTTCAAGGAATGGGTGAAGCATGTGGCCAGAGGGACTCAGCAAAGGAAACATGTTGGGGGAATTGAGAGCTAGCCACAAGGCAGGGGATAGGGGAGCAGTTCCTCAGCCAGTTTCCTGTTTCTGGGGGCCGAAGTGATAGCATAGCGGTAAGGTATTTACCTTGCACGTGGCCAACACAGGATGACCCCGGTTTGTATCCCAGCATCCCATATGGCCCCCGAGTCTGCCAGGAACGACTTCTGAGTGAAAGTCAGGAGTAACTCCTGAGCATCGCCAGGTGTGATCCAAAACTAAAAAAAACAACACCCCAGTTTCCTATTTCTTCCTCCTTATGCCTCCACTGCCTCCTCCTCGGCATCTTTCTCCCCTTCCCCACAGCCCCTTCCTTTTTCTCTCCTTCCACTTTCTCTTCCTTCTCCTTTCTTTCTCTTTCTTCTCCTTTTCTCCCTTCTACCCATATCTTCTTTCCTCCTTATCCCTTCATCTGCCTGCTCTCCTTTCTCCTTTCCTTCCTTTCTTTCCCATTCTCTTTTCTTCTCCTTCCCCTTCTCCCTCTTCCTCTCCTTTCTTCCTCTCTATCCTCCCCTTCTTTCTCCTGCCTCTTTCTCTCCCTCCTCCTCCTCTTCCTTTTCCTTCTCTCCCTCATGCTTTCTCTTTCTCTCCTTCTTTCTTTTCTCTTCCTTCTCTCCCCCTTTCATCCTTCCCCTTCTTCCTTCTCATCATTCTCTCTTTCTTAGATTCCCACTGCCCCTCTTCCTTCTCTTCCTCTCCCTCTCCCTCCTTCCCCACTTTTTTCCTTGGCTAGGGCCTTCTCTTTCTGGGGCATCTCTCTGCTGACCCTATGCGCTGCTTCACTCCCTCTTTCTAGTCTCAGTCATGATTTTCCTCCTGGCCCAATCAGCTATCAAGGACACCATCCCATTGGTTCCCTGCTCTTGGCAAAGATACAACTCCTCTCCAGTCTCTGGCCAGTTTACCTCTTCAGGCCTGGGAAAGCACTCAGCTGGCTGCCAAGCCCCTTCAGCTACTGCTCCTAGGTCTCTATGGTCCCTGCACTACCAGGGTCTTTGCTTTAGTTCAATACACTTGCTTTTTTATTTATTTATTTACTATTACTATTTTAAAATGTTCTTACTATTCTCTACTATTTAAAAACCTATTAAAAGAGACTTGATAGTATCCATGAGCTCCTGAGGTCTTCTGTTAGATGCCTATTTTTTTTTTCTGTCCTGACTTTGCTGTGATTTTTCTCTCCCATGTGTATTTATGCTCACAAGTGACCAGAATCATGTCTTTGTGTCCAGATTATGGTGAGTGATGCTTCCCTGAGTCTGTGTTTTGCTCCCCACATCCTGGTGTGCAAATTTTCTGCTTTTGAATTTGACCTTTTCATTGCCATGAGGCCTAATGGCGAAAGTCAGCTTATGGCCTGACCCCTGGCTCCTCCAGGCGAACTTTCTGCAGAATTCCTGGCCAGATATCTCTGGAGCTTTGCCTCTTCTCACTTCGTTTGTCCACTGTCCTTTCAGCATATGGCCCCTGGTTCCATCAGGTTTTGAGCTAATCTATTATTCTGTTGCTGCTGAAACTGCCCTAGCACTGACCACGAGTAGCCCCCATGGCCTGTGCCCTCCTGCGATATCCTCCTCTGCTTGTTCAGCACTTTCTTCCTTTCTGTCCCATGGCTCCACTCCAGAGCATCTCTGACACCCTGAGGAAAGGTATCCAGGACCAGCTGGTATTCAGGTGGCACTGTATGCTCCCTGCAAGCAGACCTGACTCTGTCTGCCCTTTGTATAGGCAGCAGCTGTATGATAGATTCACTCCACTCCAGCCCCTAGGAGGCTAGTTGCTCCCTTCCTGGCTGTGCCTTTCCCTCCAATAGCCAGAGTTCTGGCTCTGCTCTGTTCCCTATCATCCCCTGCTCACTGGACCACTGATCTAGTGCATTACCCTTTCCTTGGCTGGTTATACTGTGCTCCTCCCTGGCCCCATCTGCATGCTGTTCACATAGCTATGTGGAGGAGGAAGCCATGATATTATTATGGTAGCTCCAGTCCCTCTTTCTCTGGGTTTTAAGCAGGCTCTGTGGAAAGTGGGGCTCCTGCTTTGAGGACCTGCCCCACTGGGGCAAGCCATTCAGGTAGCCCCACTGAGCCTGGGATTTCTCATTGACATGTTTGTAGTTTCTTTTGGATTCATGCGCATCTGAGCACTGTGCCTCTAGAAAAGGTACATGTGAGGGTTTTTTGTAGTTAAAATATGGACCAGGGGCCGGGCGGTGGCGCTGCAGGTAAGGTGCCTGCCTTACCTCGCTAGCCTTGGACGGACCACGGTTCGATCCCCTGGTTCCCATATGGTCCCCCGTGCCTGCCAGGAGCGACTTCTGAGTGCATAGCCAGGAGTAACCCCTGAGCGTCACTGGGTGTGGCCCAAAAACCAAAAAAAAAAAAAAATATCGACCTACGGCCATCAGTTTTTTTGCCATTGTGCCATTCATCCTGCTTTCCATAGTTGAGTGAAGTTTGTGATCAGGTGGTTTTAAGCCGACTCTTCATTTTAAAAATACTGTTCTTTGGGAAAATACTGTTCTTCAGAACAGGAGCAGTGGTGCAAGCCGTAGGGTGTTTGCCTTGCACATACTAACCAAGGACGAACTGTAGTTCGATCCCCCGGCATCCTATATGGTCCCCCAACCCAGGAGCAATTTCTGAGTACATAACTAGGAGTAACTAACCCCTGAGCATCACCAGGTGTGCCCCCCAAAAAAATTGTTCTTCTAGATCCTCATGTCCATATAAAATTTTAAATCATCTTATTTCATTATATAAGATTTGGAATTTTGATCAGCTTATTGTGAAATCTGGCATCAACATCTTGTAACTAACAAGTAGTTCAGCCCAGGAACATGGTCTATCTTTCTTCTGATAAGCTCTTGTAGTTTTTGATGCAAAATTTTGCACTTGTTTTTGTGTGTGTGTGTGTGGTTTTTGGGTCACACCCAGCAGTGCTCAAGGGTTATTCCTGGCTCCATGCTCAGAAATTGCTCCTGGCAGGCACGGGGGACCATATGGGACGCCGGGATTCGAACCGATGACCTTCTGCATGAAAGGCAAACGCCTTACCTCCATGCTATCTCTCCGGCCCCAAAATTTTGCACATTTTTAATAGAATTTATCACCAATTGTTTTATTATTTGTTGCCATTAAAAATGGAATTTTAAAGTATTTGCTGCTGTTCTGTAAACAGCTGGTTTATGTATTTTAGTCATGTACCCATGATCATGCTGCCTTACTAAGTTTTCTTACTACATCTAATACTTGTGTTGTGGAATTTTTTGCTTTTTAGAGATAATCATGCCCTTTAGAAATACAGGTCTCTCTACCCTTTTTGTTCATTTTCCCTGTTGCCTCAGTTCACTGATTGACATTTCATTACAGTGACCAGTCAAATTGGGGTGAACAAACAGTTTGTCTTGTTCTTGATGTTGGGGGGCAGGGGAAGTATTTACTCTTCTATTAGTGAATATTATCATATCTCATATTATCCATGCATGTTATTTTATCTTTTTGGGGAGGGTTGGGTTTTGGGTCACACCTGGTAGCTCACAGGGGTTACTCCTGGCTCTGCACTCAGAAATCATTCCTGGCAGTGCTCAGGGGTTACTTCTGACTCCATGCTCAGAAATTGCTCCTGGCAGGCACGGGGGACCAGATGGGGCACCGGGATTCGAACCGACGACCTTTTTGCATGAAAGGCAAATGCCTTAACTCCATGCTATCTCCTGGGCCCCCCATGAATTTCTTTTTGTTTGTTTTTGAGTCACACCCGGCAGTGCTCAGCGGTTACTCCTGGCTTCATGCTCAGAAATTGCTCCTGGCAGGCACGGGTCGACCATATGGGGCACCAGGATTCGAACCGATGACCTTTTGCATGAAAGGCAAACGTCTTACCTTCATGCTATCTCCCGGGCCCCATCCCATGAATTTTTTTAAACCATGAATTAATTATAAGCTTGTAGCATAGTTTGCAAACATCTGAGGATTTTTCAGTTTACTTTTGTGGTTGATTCACTATGGTCAGAAACAACGCAAACCCTGGCTTTACTTGTCTGCTGGTCCTATCTGAGATACCCAATAAATGAGCCACTGGATGGGAGGTGAGAGGGGTGGGAGGCAGTGACAGAACCACCAGAGAGCTGTGGGTTCTAGGGATCAGTCCGGGTGGGGATGGTGGGGAGAGACAGGGTCACCTTTTCCACAGACCACAGTTAGTCTGACACTGGCATGATGACCTCAGACATGGGTTTCCCTTTCCTGAGCCTTGGCTGACTTTCCAAATATGATACAACAGGGAGAGCCCGGTGCCTTTTGGGTCCTGTGAGTCATGGAGCTCAGGGATTCATTCAGGTGCTATGCAGACACAAGTCAACACTGTGTTTGTTACGAGGCCTGTAGTGGTCCCACTTACTCTGTGCTGGGGCACACTTGTGACAGGCACAGAGGAGACAGCCCTGCAGAGTGGGGCTCCTGTAGTATGTAGTATAGGTTCCCCCATACACATATTCCATCCTACCCACAGGTCTCCTGAACCTATCAGAAGGCACCTTCTTTTCCTCTCCTGAAGATGGTTGTGTGGGCCTGGCTACTGAAGTGCTTGCAGAAAGGCCCAATTCTTCTTGCAGGTCTAGGGGAAGGAGATGCCAGCCCCATCTTGTCTGAGCACTGAAGTCAGAGCACTCTTTGATGATGCTGACTTTCAAGCCCAGGTCAATGGCCTCCCCAGACTCCTTTGGGCACTAGCCTTATTGGGAGCTTATGATCCGTAGAGTACAGCACCTCAGCATCAGGGACATACTGGCGAGAGAGGGACCCTTGGAGAGGGTCTCACAGGAGCTGACAAGCGAGGGACGCAGAGAGGAAGCCCAGTCTTGAACCTTCAACTTTCCATGGTGATGACACTCACTGGAGAACAGAGCGGAAAC
>PVKC010044377.1:0-11598 GCA_004027635.1 Crocidura indochinensis | reverse complement strand
GTTTCATTTAGAGGCATACAAAGGGAGAGAGAGAAGGAAAGAGGGAGGAGTTTCTGAGGGGCTTCTCCGAAAGGGAAGAAGCCACCTGGGCATATCTGTTTTGTCTTGTTTTGTTTTGGGCCACACCGGGCGTCTCTCAGGAGTTATTCCTGGCTCTGCGCTCAGAAATTGCTCCTGGCTCAGGGGTCCATATGGGATGATGGGGATTGAACCTGTGTCCATTCTGGGTCAGCAGCGTGCAAGGCAAACACTCTACCTCTGTGCTTCCACTCTGGCCTCTCTTGGGCATATCTGGGGTTGAGATGCCCTTGCTGAGGCATGGAGAATGTGCATGGAATGAACTTGGCTTCTAAGGGGACTTGGATATATAGAAAATGAGATCACATTCCTATTCTTTCTTTAGACAGGACAGCGTTTAAAAGATGTGAAACGCAAGAGCCCTTTAGTTTCTCTTTCAGGCTTCTTTCGGCAGTTGAGCATGGCTAATGGGCAGGAATGTTAAGTTTCATCTTCAGCTAGGAAAACTTAGTCTGAGAATAACTTCCTTCCTTCACTTAATGTGCAATGATTGTGGTTAAGATGATTCCGTATGGCACTGTTATTTTTAAAGGGTCTTTAATACTAAGCAGGTCGTTCTAATGTGCCACAAAGGCCCACCACTTCTAGGATGGCATTTTTTATTTTTTTGGATGGCATTTCTTAATGAACTTGAAGTCATTGTCCACTCCACCCCGGTTTCAGAAACATTAATTTTTTTAAAGCCTTTGCTTGGAAAACTTACACGTGACTTTTGAAATAACTCTTCTCGTTTTCTTTTCTTTCTTTTTGTTTCGTTTCTGGGCCATGGGAGTTGGTTACTCCTGACTCTGCACTCAGGAATTACTCTTGGCAGCACTTGGGATCAAATGGGACGCTGGGGATAGAACTCTGATTGGCCATGTGCGAATTAAGCACCGCCCCTTTGCTATTGCTCCAGCTCTACTTCCCCTATCTAAAGGAATAAAGAATATTGACTTACTTTTTATTCATAAAGTACTTGTTACACATTCTAGAAATAAACAATAATAGATAAACACATTGTTCATCTGAGATATTTCTCTTCTTTTCTGCCAGTATTGGGGTGATGGTTTTCTGGATATGTGGCAGAACTTCAACATTTTATTTATTCATAGCATCTGAAAACGAAAGCATAACCTCTAATTTTCTAATAAGTAGCAGTATTTTCTCTACCAAAGAAAGCTTAGTTGACAAGGAAAAATGTGTTTATACATGCATGAAAAAAAGATGACTTGAATCTTTTGAAAATGCATCATTTTAAGAAAGAATAAAAAAATGTAATTTTTAGGGGCTGGGCGGTGGCCCTGGAGGTAAGGTGCCTGCCTTGCCTGCGCTAGCCTAGGACCGCGGTTCCATCCCCCGGTTTCCCATATGGTCCCCCAAGCCAGGAGCGACTTCTGAGCGCATAGCTAGGAGTAACCCCTGAGCGTCACCGGGTGTGGCCAAAAACCAAAAAAAAAAAAAAAATGTAATTTTTAGAGAACTTTGCTAATGTCTCATAAAGGCTGATGGATAAAACCAGCATTGCTAGATGTGAAGGTGTCATAAAATTTTTATTCTGTAGTGGCTTGTTAGTACTCTATCACTCTGTGATGAAATGATTCCCAAGGCTAGATATTTTGTGGTGCAAAAACTTCATTGCTTTAGGCTCATTTGAACTCTAGGCTTGTTTAAGCAGGATTGGTTTTGAATTTGAATTTTTCCCAGTAGGAGGCATCATAACTGCTCTTAAGTAACAAGTGTGAATTTGTATTTACTAGTAGGAGGGATTAAGGGAATGAATGGACACTCAGGCTCTCATCTGTTTTTAATTATGAAGACTCATTTAGATCCTGGGTCTAGTATTGCAAAATTATACACTTACTGTCTTATAAAGACATTGGATAGGTAGTCTGATTTCAGTTTCATTTTGAAATTACCAACTACTCTTTGTTGGTTGCATTTTACACATATACATTTTTTGTCAGTCACTGGAGATATAGTTTTAAACTCTGTAGGCAGAAAATACCTGTGTGTGTGTGGGGGGGGGGGACGTTTCTTTTGTGCCAACATGGTAGTGCTCTGGGGCTTTTTGGGACCATATGTATTACCCTACTACAGTACAAGTGGAACTACAGTAGTCCACTTGTAATGCAAGCACCTTAATCTCTCTACTATCTTTCCCAAGAATATCCATTTTAGTTCTTTGTTTATTTTGGCCTACACCTGGCAATCCTCAGGAGTTACTCCTAGCTCTGCACTCAGGGATCTCTCCTGGTGATGCTCAGGGGACCTTATAGGAAGCCAGGAATTGAACTCAGGTTGTTGCAAGACAAATGTTTGCCTCCGTACTAAATGTTTCCTCTATACTATTGTGCCAATTCAGAATACCAAGTTTTATGAACCTTAAGTTTTGTGGGAATGGGAAGAGTCAGTTGAACATCAGATGTGTTGTGGGTAGGTGCTTGCTTGCCTCGCATGCAGCTCACTAGGGTTTGATTTCCATCATCACATATAGTTGCCTGAGCACTGCCAAGAATGATCCTTCAGCACAGAGCCACGAGCAAATCTTAAACATTGCTGGATGTATCCCTAAACCCAAACAAATAAAATCTGAGAATAGAATAAAGAGGTGGAGCAGTGGTTAAAGACCAGTGATGTAGGCAGTATCATGTGAGGGGCCAGATAATATAATATGAATGAAGTGTGTAGGACTCAATGTTGAACTTTGTGGGGCAAGTTGAAGAGTCTATTCAACTTTAAAGAAGTTGATTTTTAGCAAAGGAATTTTTGCAGTAAAATTTATAGTTTAAAGAGATTTGTTGAATCTGTTACTGCTTTAAGATGGATGCATGCTTTTATGTAATACTAAAGGGGAAAATGCGATTTTGCTGAAATAATGTTGATTTAATGAGCATTCATTTCTATCTCAAAGATGTCAAAATACAGTGGAGTGTATATCTTAGAACTACTGAAAGCATGACATAATCATAGAGAATTACTGTGTCCTAGCCATTATTCTACACTTTGGCCATTAGAAATCTGTAATCTAGGCATTTAATGCTGAATAATTTGAAAGTTTGCCCAAAATGTTAGCTATCTTATTTCTGTTTTGTTCTCATTGTTTAGTTCTCTGGGGGTTATATCATGTGCCTCATTGTGTTCCAAACATATTATTGAAGGCAATGGTGATAGGTAGCTCTTAATACCCTTATCCATCTTTTTTGGCAGTTCCGATTCCCGGTTTGCAATTACTTTGAACAACAAGGATGCCCTCACTGGAGATGAAGAGACCTTGGCTTCCTATGGGATTGTTTCTGGGGACTTGATATGTTTGATTCTTGAAGATGCCATTCCAGCACCTAATTTACCTTCATCCACAGATTCAGAGCATTCCTCACTCCAGCATAATGACCAACCCTCTCTGGCCGCCAGCTCCAATCAGTCCAGTACACAGAATGAAGAGCTGAGTGGGTCAGTGCAGGAGACAGCAGGCCAGACCCATGTCAGGAGCGATGACAGCATGGTGAGTGGTCACAGCAGGGAAGGGGTGTTTGTTTCGTCTCTGTCTCCCTCCAAACAGTGAATTCTGTAGCAGTGAGGATGATCGTCAGTAGGTTGTGTTGCATATGTAAACATTTCTAATCTTATCATGATTTGGAATTTTTATGTATAAACATTTCTGGACCTACCCTGATCCTACCCTGATCAGTGATTGGACCCTACCCTAGGGTGTGACCTGGCATTTTGCCCCTACCCTAGGGTGGTACCTGATTCTAGTGTATAAAACAAGGTCTGTGGAAGGCTTGGGGCTTTTGGTTGGAACTGATGCTGAGTCATTGGACCTCAGTTCTTTCCACCGAATAAAGCTGATATTTCCACAAGTCTGACTCTCCGTGAGCTGTTTACCCGCCCATTCACCTCAGAACCGCTGGTTACTGGGTGGTAGACGCGTTCACCGAGCTGGAGGGGAGAGAACTCGTCTTACCTTCCTCCATCAGTGAGCCTCTCCTGGGGACAGATTACTTCAGGTTGCACATCATATTCTTCAGAATTAAACATATTAAGAAGTAACTAGTTGGACCTTTTGTGGGGCCTTCCCAGCAGTGCTTCAGCATCTGTGGACCACTTAAACCAATGCCAGGCAGGGGATACAGGCTTGGTGTTGATGACTGAATGTCCAGGTATGTGTTGCCCTGCACTGAATTGTCTCCCAGGCCTTTAAAATTTTTTGTTTTTCTTTTATAATTGTTTGGTACAATGTGAATTGGCATTCTGAAGATCCTTGTTTCATTTATTTTGTTTTCACAGTCACTCCTTGACTGTTACCATTACCTCTGCTCTAATGAATCCCAGCTTTGTTTCTCTGGGTTATTCCTACATAAACTTTGCTTCACCTAGTAAGCCTTTGCTAACCTGTTATTTCTCAGGATATTTACTTGCACTTGGGTTCAAAGAGATTGTTATCTCAGATTTTTTTTTTTTTTTGGATTTTTTGGGCCACACCCAGCGGTGCTCAGGGGTTACGCCTGGCTGTCTGCTCAGAAATAGCTCCTGGCAGGCACGGGGGAGCATATGGGGCTATCTCAGATTCTGAATGCCAACATAAAATTTGAAAATATGTGCATTGCTATTATTCTCTTCTTTCCAAATTAGCCATCCCCTCTGCTGGGTCAGTGTTGTTTCCCTGAGTCTAAAATGCATGGAATGAGTTTCTTTGTTTGCTTTTGGGCCACAACCAGTGCTCAGGGGTTACTCCTGAGTTCTGTATTCAGGAGACACTCCTGATGGTGTGTGGGGGAGATCATGTAGGATATTAGGAATCAAACTTGGGTTAGCCATGTTTAAGACCCTACCCTCTGAACTGTCACTCTGGCCCCTTGGAATGATTTTTACTCTTTATATCCAACTCCTTAATATACTCGTGTTTTCTCTTCATTCCAGGCTCCCAGTGTTTTTTGGGAGGAGGGAGTGTTGTGGATCAAACCTAGGGCTCAGACATGCAAGGCAGGAGTCTGGCACTGCTGTTTCTGTCTACTTTCTAGATTTCTCTTCTCCCTATGTACTTAGGATCCTTGTCTCCTGCTCTTTAGTAACTGTATTATACACGAACCCTTCCCTGTAGGTTATGAACTGAAGGGAACCAGATTTTTCTAGTTCAGTTCTGTCTTTTTAGAGAGAGGGAAAAAGGTCGTGGTTCTGCCATCCTGACTTTCTGGAAAGTTGTCCACCCAGCTTTTTCAGACTTGTTTCTCTGTTCCCCTCCTATAAACTGTCAACTCACTCAGCCTGGACTTGCAGCAGTCAGGACATTGCAGAGCCTGCCTGTGCATAGACTCACACAGCCTAGGGACTGCATCCAGCTTCTGCCTAACTGTTAACCAGACTGGAATCTTTCAACCTTCTCCCAGAGCCTTCCTCTCTATGTCTGTTCATTTTCTCCAAACTTGCCAATCATTTATTTAATATCTTTGTCTTGTCATATTTGCCTTGTAATATTTATTCTTATGTATTATCCTGCCTTCTATGAATTGTGATATATATGTTATCATCCCTAAGCTTAGTATTTTTATGGGCCTTCAACCTTTAAGGGCATAGGTGTTTATTGCACCTATCATGGCATTGAATATAGACAATAGACAGCTACTTAAAAACCTCAACAGATTGGTCAATTATGAAAATTATTGGGCTGAAGAGATAGCACAGTAGTAGGGCATTTGCCTTGCATGCAGCTGATTTGAACAGATGGTGGTTCGAATCCTAGCATCCTATGTGGTTACCCTGTGCTTGCCGGGAGCGATTTCTGACCCCTGAACACCACTGAGAGTGACCCCAAAACAAAAACAAAACAAAACAAAACAAAGAAAATTATAAAATTGTGTCAGGTTTTTAGGAACAGTATCCAGAGAGATTAATATCAAACAAACTTATAAATTTCAAAGTAGGTTTTTTTTTTTTTTTTGGATGGGGGCACATCTAGTATCACTCAGGGGTTAGTTACTCCTGGCTCTGTGCTCAGAAATCACTCCTGACTCAGGGGGACCATATGGGATGTCGGAGATCGAACCCACGTCCATCCTGGGTTGGCTTCATGCAAGGCAAATGCCCTATCACTGTGTTACCACTCCAGCCCTCTCAAAGTATTATTTTAATTTTATTTTTGGCAAGAGGGAAGGGGAATTATTATCTTTGTATTTCTAATTGAAATATTATAGGAATGCAGAAGAATACTTAGTCATATTTAAATTATGTTTCTGAAGGGTCAATGCTGTAGTACAGATAGGCCACTTGCTTTGCATGTGACTGACTTGTGTTTGATCCCTGGCATTCCCATTTGGTCCCCCTGAGCCCACCAGGAGAGGGAAAAGCCAGAAATAAGTTCTTAGAATACACAGGTATGGGGCCCGGGAGATAGCATGGAGGTAAGGCGTTTGCCTTTCATGCAAAAGGTCATCGGTTCAAATCCCGGTGTCCCATATGGTCCCCCGTGCCTGCCAGGAGCAATTTCTGAGCATGGAGCCAGGAGTAACCCCTGAGCACTGCCGGGTGTGACCCAAAAACCAGAAAAAAAAAATAATACACAGGTGTACCTCCCAACAAATCAATCTTTGCTAAAAGACTCAACTTCTATAGAAGGACCTATTCTTTTTATTTTTATTAAAGAAGTTACCATTTTTCCAGTAAGATGGAACTTTTCATAGTGCTATTGAGAATTGCTAGTTACTTTTTAGAAAATTTTGTCCTAAGTTATTCACTAGTTTTGAAAGCTTGTTTTGTATTCTGAGATCTCTATAGAATGACTAAAATCTTACTGTGGAAATGGAGCTTGTTATCTCACACATACTTGAAACAGTTCAAATTCATGAAATAGTCACTTGAAACATTATGCTTTGCTTTGCTTCATGGCATGCAACATTAAGGGAAAATAGTTTGGTAAAGTTTGAATCATAGAAAAATTTTACTCTTATTCATAAGTTCATTTATTACTATTGTTCCTATTGTTCATTTTATTCATTTTAATTCATTTTATTGCTTCATTGTATTTAGAACTTCAGCTACTATTTGTTGAGTTTTTATTTTTATTTTTTTTTAAACTTTTTTTTTTTTTTTTTTGTGGTTTTTGGGTCACACCCGGCAGTGCTCAGGGGTTACTCCTGGCTCCATGCTCAGAAATCGCTCCTGGCAGGCACGGGGGACCATATGGGGCACCGGGATTCGAACCGATGACCTTTTGCATGAAAGGCAAACACCTTACCTCCATGCTATCTCCCGGGCCCCGAGTTTTTATTTTTAATAGGCTACACAAATGACATTTGTTTAGGAAAGTGATACCAAGCATTTTTAAAAATGTTTGCATGCCTTCAGACTGATAATCTCTCCTGTCTTATCAGAAGGGCCCAGTGGATGTTGGTGGCTCTCATGGAATTGGGAGGAGGCTTGGCAAACATTGGAGGGGATCATGATATCTCTGGTCCATGTAATCGGTTAGGGTAACCCTTTGAAATATTTTTTCTACAAATTGTCAGTATTAAAAGGTCAAAAGTTAGACATAACAAATATATAAGAAGCAAAGAGCCTCAGTATTTAATAGCTAGATATCAAGGTTTTTGTTTTTGTTTTGCTTTCTGGTCATACCTGATGGTGCTCAGGGATTGCTCCTAGCTCTGCGCTTATTAACTTCTGGGAGGCTCATTGGACCATATGGGAAGCTGGATATTGAACCTGAATCGGTGATATGCAAGGCAAACTCTACCCATTGTATTCGTTCAACGCCTATCCAGAGTGATAATACAGTAGTTTCTATTCGCTAAAAAATATGATGAAGTCCGTTTTTGGTAGTACGAATTTTCATTGCCTCAAAGTTTTGTTTAGTGAATTTGGACCTTTTCTTTAAGCCATCAGAAATCAGGTCTCCAGGAACTTTGCTCCTTCCCATGCTTCTATCTATTCATATGACATTTTAATTTCCTTTCATTCATGCTATATATAATTTTAATTTGCTTTGCCCCTTTACTAGGCAGCCTGGGCTGGGGATTAGACTCAACTAAGTGGTAGAGCACATGCCTTATTTGTGAGGCCCTGAGTTTGACCCCTAGCACTGCTCCAGCATTGCATTTGCAGAGCATAGTTATGGTCTCTGTTTTCTCTGCTGGAGACATGGGGAAAGTAAACTGGAGGGCAGACTGTGAACTGGATACAGCCAAGTATCAGGTGTTGAAAGACATTGTATGCTCAGTAGTGTAGGAGTTTGGACTTTATTTTGCTGGCCCACATTTCTTAGCATGTCCTCTGTGAATAACTAGTTTCATGAAATGCTTAGTGTTCCAATGATGATACAGTGAGAAAGGAGGATAGTGCTTATTAAATGACATTGGACTTCTGAGACTTTAGAATATCAGTAATTTTGACTATGGAGAGTGAGGTGGCAATAGATGATAGGATTTACTAGATTTACTTCATTGCAGATCTTTTTCCTAAAGATATCTTAGTCACATTCCAGGACATAATTTAGAAAATGCTGGTAACTGTGTTGGGGAAACACTAGGAAGTGTCAGGCTGGAATTATTGGTTTGTGTGTATGTTTTTTTTTTTTTTTTTCTGGGCAGTACTGGGAATTGAATGTAGGCTTTATACACTCAAGGCAAACTATGAGAGCCACATCAGCAGCCCTGTAGCTGGGTTCTTATCAGAAAACTGCTGGCAGTGGGTGGAAATTGCAGCAGAAGAGCAGGTGGAATAGGATTTACTTGAGACTCTTGAAGTCAGGAGACAGAGGAGTCTGAAATGCCAATGACATAAATATTGAGATGTTTAGGGAAATTGATTCAGTAGAACATGGATATGATGGGGGGTGAGTTTTCTTAAGGTAGAGGCAGAAAGTGAGATGATCCCTAGGTATTCTCCATGTTAGCCAGATTTAGTAGTCAAAAGAAAATCAGGATGGAGTAAGTAGAATATATTTATTTAGCAGGGTATGCTTAAAATGTGTCCCATTTCTGAACCCTGTCATGTAGTTTGAACTCAGTTCAAATTGAATCTAGTCAAGTCCATTCATTTTAGAATGCAGTATGTACTATGTAAAAATAAATGCCTATTAATAAATTTATCAGGAGTATTTTTAGGGGGTCGAGGGGGTTTAGGTGATACCTGACTATGCTTAGGGCTTAATCCTGGTTCTGAACTCAAGGATCACTCCTGATGGTACTGGGGATGGAACATGGGTTTACTGTGTACAAGGCTTTATATTCTCTCCTGTCTCTCCGGTCCCTGCATTGACTGTTTTTGATTTTCCTTTAGTCAGGACCTAGTCACACTGTGGGAGAGGAGTCGATCCCCGATGTTGTGGATATGGAAGAGGAAGTTCCAGGTTTCTGTCCCTCAGAACCAATGCTCTGCAGCGAGTCAGTAGACGGGCAAGTGCCACACTCATTAGAGCTCCTGTACCAGTCAGTGGACTGTGTTGATGCCAATGATGCCTTGGTAGTATTGATACATCTGCTCATGCTGGAGTCGGGCTACATACCTCAGGTGAGTGCTTGTAAGTGGTAGGTGTTACTATTCCTGTTGGGAAAGAGGGTACATCAATAGGAAGGGGCATGGTATATCAGATTTCTTGGTCAAATGTAGTTGGATATTAAAGGTTAGTTGCTTAATCATGAGCAACTTTATAAAACAAACAAACAAAAGCTAGTATGAACAATCTTGTAACCATGGTGTTTAAAACAATTAAAAAGGATAAAATATGAAAATGAACACTTTTTATTAATAAAATTTGTACTTGAAAAAATGCCCAGAGGCAGATGGGGGAGGGTAGAATAGACGGGTGGTGGGAAAATGTGCACTGCTTAAGGATGGTATACATTATATGACTAAAACGCCATAATGAGCAATTTTGTAACCACGGTACTTAAATAAAGTAATTATTTCAAATAAAATTAAAAAAAAGAAAATATGTACTTGAAAAAAAAGAATAGATCACAATGGAGATGCAAAAAATAAAGGTTAGTTGCTGTACACAGGGATGGACATACCATGGACTTATGGTATATCAGTAAAATGCTGTCTTGCTGCTCATTCTTTTTCTTTTCATTGTTTTTGTTGTTTTGTTTTGGAGACACACCCAGTGATGCTCAAGTTTACTCCTGGCTCTGCAGTCAGGAATCACTCCTAATGATGCTCTGAGGACCACATAGGTCGCTGGGGATTGAGTTGGGGTCAGCTGCATGGAAAGCATATGCCCTACCTGCTATGCTATTTGTCCAGCCCCCTCTCTTACTTAATTTTTTGTTTTATTTTGGACCATACCCAGTGATGCCCAAGAATATATTCCTGGTTCTGCTCTCAGGAATTATTCCGGGTGGGCATGGGGACCATAATGGATGCTGGAGATCTAATTCAGGTCAGCTTTGTGTAAGGCAAGAGTCTTACCCTATGTACAATGACTTGGGCCCCACCTTTATTTCTTTAGTCTCTGTGTGGTTGTTGTTGTGGGGGGTCATAGCTAGTTATGCTGTGAAGTTAGGGCAGGGACATTCCAGTGGTGTTTGGGGAGCCATGTGGGCCAATGATCAGTTCCAGGATCTTGCATGTGCAAGATGTGTGCTCTACCATTTGGGACCACATTCTGACCCTCTTTTTATTAGTGGCTATGAATTGGGGCTATTAATTGACTAAATTCTTTATTTTTAAAATTATTTTGATTTTGGGGCCACTCTCATCAGTGCTCAGGACGAAATTTCAGGCTCAAAGATCAACCTGCATATGGGCAGTGCTGGATATTACACCTGGGTTGGCTGCATGTAAGACAAGTGCCTTAGTCATGATCCTATCTCTTCGGCACCTCAGTTGGTTATTTTTTGTTAATAGTTGTATGTATTGACAACAAATTACTAAAGTAGAGAGAGGGGCATTGTTTGTCATAGTTGCTTCACTCTACTCAGTGTCCTTTTGAGAAGTGTCTACTCGTGCCAGGTTAGTGCTCGTGTCCACCCTCAGGGTCTTCTGTCCCAGGTTGGCAGAGTCAAGGAGACAAGCCATTGTATAGTATTGGTGAGATTTTGGGAGAGACTGAGATGTTTTTAGGATGCCAGAAATTTACAGAGAACATTGTGAACAGAATTTCCTATGACTTTGCCTTAGAATACGCTGGAACTTTCTAGCAGTTTCTGATGGGCTCAGTGTCACGTGCAGCCTGCGGTTGTACTTCTTACTCCCACATGGGCTGCTGGTCATTTGGGGGCTTATTCTCAGGCACATGATTGCTCCCCTCTCTTGTTTGGGGGCCATGATTAGTGGTTCTTGGGATGGGGACTACTCCTAGGTCAATGTCGTGGGAACCAGGTGATTGATGTCAGAGATGGAACCCACATCTCCTGCATGCAAAGCCTATACTAGCCCATCGGTCTTTCTCTCATCCTTATCCTGTTTCATGAACTATGGGTTCTGACTCCATAATAAGGCCAGTTGGGTAATGTAAAAATTTTTGTTTTCATATTTATAACTTATCATCAGTCAAAGTTTGATATGTATAGTAGGTATTGCAGAATGGAGCAAAGGGGTTGT
>PVKC010044376.1:0-11603 GCA_004027635.1 Crocidura indochinensis | reverse complement strand
GATTCAAACTGATGACCTTTTGCATGAAAGGCAAACGCCTTACCTCCATGCTATCTCCCAGGCCCCAATCACTGCTACTTTTTCCTAATCTAATAGTATTGCCAACTGAGCAAAGAATGAGCTATGACCAGTTGAGGTGCCTGCCTTCTATGTAGCTACTCTGCATCTAAATGTATCCCACTTCCTAAACCTAACTATTTAAACTGAGTTGTAGAGGCCAGGGAAATAGCTCAAAGGGCTACAGTGCATGCTCTGCACAGGAATGGAGGCCTTGATCCGGGAAACTGCATGATCCCTGTCTTGCAAGTACCTCCAGGAGCAACCCTTGAGCAAAGCCAGTAGCAGCCCAGGCACTGCCAGGTGTGGTCCAAACCTCACCACTCTTTGCATATTGATGTCTTATTTGAGTTACACTTGGTGGTGCTGGGATCACTTCTGGTTCCGTGGTCAGGATCATCTGGGGTTCTGGGGATCACACCCAGGTCCGATCTGGGGTTCTGGGGATCACACCCAGGTCCGAAGCAAGCAAGACAAGTGCCCTGCATGTGAGAGGCCCTGGATTTGATCTCTGGGACTGTAAAAGTTATAGCAGAGTAAATTTGTGTGAGTGGGAGGGAGAAGAGGGAAGTCCTCCCGAAAGTGCTCTGGATCTCCCGGTCTCACCTTGTAATAATCAGGCAAGAGAGTCTGTGCTAGGGATCATCAAGGATGGAGAACATTCAGGTCCTGCAGTGTCTGGGAACATCAGGATCAACCCCAACGATGCTCAAGGGCCTCCAGGGATACACCCTGGATGCTTGGGGGACCATGCAGTGCTAGGTTTCGAATGGGAGTCAATCACATGCAAGACATACACCCTAACCTTTGTACTACTTCCTGGACAATTTTCTGGGTTTGGCTTTGTATTGGGGTCTCACTATTGACACTCAGAGTTTACTCTTGGTTTTGGACTCAGGAATTATTACTGGCAGTGCTTGGGGGACCACATGAGATGCTGGGGATTGAACCCAGATTGGCCACTTGCAAGGCAAGAGGTCTACTGGCTGTACTATTTTTTTCAATTTGTTTGTTTTTTTGTTTTGTTTTGTTTTTGGGTCACACCCGGCAGTGCTCAGGGGTTACTCCTGGCTCCATGCTCAGAAATTGCTCCTGGCAGGCACGGGGGACCATATGGGGCACCGGGATTCGAACCGATGACCTTTTGCATGAAAGGCAAACGCCTTACCTCCATGCTATCTCCTGGGCCCCTTTTTTTGGTTGTTTTTTTTTCAATTTGTGTTGTTCTTTTTTTTTGGGGGGGGGGCTCACCCAGCAATTCTCAGAGGCATTGCTGCTGGCAGGCTCAGGGGACCATTTCGGATGCTGAGGACCGAGACTGGGTCAGCCATCAGGGGTCCTCAAACTTTTTAAATAGGAGGCCAGTTCACTGTCCCTCAGATTGCTGGCCGGACTATAGTAAAAACAAAAGCTACTAACAAATTCCTATGCACACTGCATATATCTTATTTTGAAGTGAAGAAACAAAATGGGAACAAATACAGTATGTGGCCCGCGGGCCATAGTTTGAGGACCACTGTAGGCAAACGCCATTCCTGCCGTGCTATCTCTTCAGTCCCTCCTTCCTGAAGTTGTGGATTATGCCCAACAGTACTTAGGGACCGTTCCATGCAATGCTTGGGGGACTGTATGTGGTGGTGGGGATCGTACTCAGGCTCACAGCATGCAAGAGGGGTCTTACTTCCTTTCCCCTGCCTAGCCCACTTATTTTTTGAGAGGGTATGGGCACAGCCAGCAATGCACAAGAATTACTCCTGGGGCCCGGAGAGATAGCATGGAGGTAAGGCCTTTCATACAGAAGGTCATCGGTTCAAATCCCAGTGTCCCATATGGTCCTCTGTGCTTGCCAGGAGCAATTTCTGAGCATGGAGCCAGGAATAACCCCTGAGCACTGCCGGTGTGACCAAAAAAAAAAAAAAAAGAATTACTCCTGGCAGTGCTCAGGGGACCCTACTGCCATTCAAAGGCCATTGAGGGTTCAGGGTTCAGGATAAGGGTTTTCTGGGACCTTCACCTCATCTGAATGACATTCTGTATTTCTGTCTTAGGTTCGTCTAGCCCTAATGCATGCTGAGTACTTCATGAACAATGTTAAGATGAACGATTATGTCAAAGACAGCGAGGAATGCAAGCCAGTCATCATCAATGCCCTAAAGGCCATGTACGACCTCAACATGAATGGACCCTCTAATTCTGACTTCACCAATCCACTTACCCGGCCCCGCTTGCCCTATGCCATCCTATTTGCAATTGGTGGCTGGAGTGGTGGGAGCCCTACCAATGCCATTGAGGCATATGATGCTCGGGCAGACAGATGGGTGAACGTCACTTGTGAGGAAGAGAGTCCCCGTGCCTATCACGGGGCAGCCTATTTGAAAGGTTATGTTTATATCATTGGGGGGTTCGATAGTGTAGACTATTTCAATAGTGTTAAGCGTTTTGACCCAGTTAAGAAAACATGGCACCAGGTGGCACCCATGCACTCCAGACGTTGCTATGTCAGTGTAACAGTCCTTAGTAATTTCATTTATGCCATGGGAGGATTTGACGGCTATGTACGTCTCAACACTGCTGAACGTTATGAGCCAGAGACCAATCAATGGACACTCATTGCCCCCATGCATGAACAGAGGAGTGATGCCAGCGCCACAACACTCTATGGAAAGGTAAGAACCTGGTGTGAGGGGCTAGAGAGATAGCACAGTGGTAGGGTGTTTGCCTTGCACACAGTAAGTTCAGATGGTGGTTTGAATCCCAGCATCCCATATGGTCCCCCACCTCCGAGCCTGCCAGGAGCAATTTCTTAGTGCAGAGCCAGGAGTAATCTGAGTGCCTCCGGGTGTGACCCCAAAACCAAAACTAAAACCAACCAAAAAAAAAAAAAACAAAACAAAAAAAAACCCAGACCTGATGTGGGCTGTGCTGGGCAGGGGCAAAAGGACACAGACATGCCGAGAAAAAAATGCTCTTTGGGGGAAAAAGGGAGGAGGAAGAAAAGCGCAGTACTAATACTTGCTTTGCAGTATTCTTACCTCAAATGAGTTAATGACCTTGGGATCTTGGTAACTAACAATTTTGTAGTTTTATTTTGGGGCCATACCTGGTGGTGCTTAGGGCTTACCCCTGGCAGGTTTGGGAAAGAAACCATATGGAATGAACCCAAGTTGGCAGCTTGCAAGGCAAATGCCCTACCTGCTGTTCTATTCTTTTACTTCTAGTAACTAAATTTTACTTGTTAAAAAGCAATAGAGGGCCCGGGAGATAGCATGGAGGTAAGGCGTTTGCCTTTCATGCAAAAGGTCATCGGTTCGAATCCCGGTGCCCCATATGGTCCCCCGTGCCTGCCAGGAGCAATTTCTGAGCATGGAGCCAGGAGTAACCCCTGAGCACTGCTGGGTGTGAC
Source organism: Crocidura indochinensis (assembly GCA_004027635.1). NCBI lineage: Eukaryota > Metazoa > Chordata > Mammalia > Eulipotyphla > Soricidae > Crocidura > Crocidura indochinensis. The sequence goes on along the minus strand of PVKC010044376.1, from coordinate 8,143 downwards.
CCAAAAACCACACACACACATACAAAAAAAGCAATATAGGGGGGCCGGGCGATGGCGCTGGAGGTAAGATGCCTGCCTTGCCTGCGCTAGCCTAGGACAGACCGCGGTTTGATCCCCCGGTTCCCCATATGGTCCCCCAAGCCAGGAGCGACTTCTGAGCGCATAGCCAGAAGTAACCCCTGAGCATCAAACACGTGTGGCCCAAAAAGAAAAAAGGTACTTGCCTTGCATAGATGATATCTGGTTCCATCCCAAACACTGTATTTTCTTTTTTTGGTTTTTGGGCCACACCCAGTGATGCTCGGGTTACTCCTGGCTATGCGCTCAGAAGTCGCTCCTAGCTTGGGGGACCATATGGGAAACCGGGGATCGAACCACAGTCCGTCCTAGGCTAGAGCAGGCAAGGCAGGCACCTTACCTCCAGCACCACCGCCCGGCCCCATCCCAAGCACTGTAAATGGTCCCTTGAGAAGTGAGAGAACAAGGAGTAACCCTGAGCACCACTAGGTACAGCCCCAAAACCAAATAAAACAAAGAAACAGACTAGAGAGATATGCATGCTTTGCATGCAGGAGGCCTAGGTTCCATTCCTGGGCAACACAGAATCCTAGTCATCACCGTGAGTGACCCTCAGAACACTCTTGCACCCAGGTCCAAACAGGGACCAAAACCAAAGTGTGCACATATGGAAAAAATATACCCCTATACAAACTAATCCAAATCAGGCCGGAGAGATAGCATGGAGGTAAGGCGTTTGCCTTTCATGCGGAAGGTCATTGGTTCAAATCCTGGCATCCCATATGGTCCCCCATGCCTGTCAGGAGTGATTTCTGAGTATGGTGCCAGGAGTAACCCCTGAGCACTGCCAGGTGTAACCAAAAAAATAAAAAAATAGAAAAAAAAAACTAATCCAAATCATACTACCTCCCCATAGTTCCTTCACATCGAAGTAACAATTTTAATCATCTTGAGATCTTCTTCACACAGGTCTACATATGTGGTGGGTTTAATGGAAATGAATGCCTGTTTACAGCAGAAGTATACAACACAGAAAGTAACCAGTGGACAGTCATAGCACCCATGAGAAGCAGGAGGAGTGGAATAGGTGTAATTGCTTATGGAGAACACGTATATGCGGTGAGCTGACCTTGCACCGTCACAGCTTGCTTTTCTATTAGCAAACAGGATGGGTTTTCCTACTGTAAGAGGAAGATGTGAATTTGCAAGGCATGTACCCTGCAAAGCAAGCCTTCTCCATGAACAGAAGCGATGGCTAACAGTTGACTATGTAGGACCAAAGTGATAAGTACAGTGGGGAGGTTGTTTGCTTTGCATTTGGCAGACCTGGATTCAGTCCCTGACACATCCCAATATGGTTCCTTAAGCCTGCCAGGATTGATTCCTGAAAACAGAGCCAGTAATAACTTCTGAGTATCACCAAGTATAGCCCAAGAAATAAACAACAACAAAAAAAAACCCTTCCTCCACAAAACACCCAGTAGACCATATTTCTCCTTTGTTGTCCACAGGTAGGCGGTTTTGATGGAGCTAATCGACTCAGGAGTGCAGAAGCCTACAGCCCAGTGGCTAATACCTGGCGCACGATCCCCACAATGTTTAATCCTCGGAGCAATTTTGGCATAGAGGTGGTAGATGACCTCTTGTTTGTGGTGGGGGGCTTTAATGGCTTTACCACCACTTTCAATGTTGAGTGCTATGATGAGAAGACCGACGAGTGGTATGATGCTCATGACATGAGCATATACCGCAGTGCTCTCAGCTGCTGTGTGGTACCAGGGCTGGCCAATGTTGGGGAATATGCAGCTAGACGGGACAACTTCACAGGATTAGCACTGCGAGATGAAGTAAAGTACTCCGCTTCGACAAGTACCCTACCTGTATGAGCCTCTTCTTCATTTAGCTAATAAAAAGGTCTAAGCAATAAGAATTAATTCTTTTTTTTTTTTTTTAATAAATGCAGTGTTTAAACTTGGAAGAGTACTGGAAAATGTTCAACTCAAGGGAGGCAAGGGCTGGATTAAAGAGGGAGTAAGAGGGAAGAAAAATAATTATATTCAACAGTGCACAACTTATAATGGAACAAAAAAAAGAAAACACACAGTATAAACCAAATCTAAAGAAATAAGTTTATTTAAAATGCTCACTGAGATCATTAGTTGCTTTAACACAGAACAAGATAGCTTTAAAAACATAAAACAAGCGATCGTACAAAGTAAAGTCTCAAAGTGTCCTGAATTCTATGGCTCCTCTGACTTACAGAGGGATATCCAAGAGCAGCAGACTTTTGGTCGGGCGGAGTGGTTTGGATACGGCTAGCCAAAAAGACTTAATATATCAACTTGAACTAAGTATGTTTCACAAATAACTCCATAAAACCTAGCACACGTATCAAAAGATCTTCAAATACGTAGCAAGCACGACTTCACCAGTGGCATTATGCGGGAGAACTAAGCTTAACAAGTGCTCTTTGTAAAGGCTTCAATTAAGACATTCGGAGTAATGGGCAGACAGAGTAAGACAAAAGCCCTTTACAGGTAATCACAAGAAGAGAAGTTATTTGGCTCTAATTCAAAGTTCTTGAAATAAAATGACTGCTACATTATGTTATTGTATTACATCACTCAGCTACGAGCTTTTTTTGTTTCCAGTGACCAGAACACTTATAATGTAAGCATTATAACAGAGCCAGAAAAGGGCTACTCTTATGAAAGCAACAGACTGGAGTAATGACCTGTGTCACAATGTTTAACCACTGAATTGTTTGTCAGATATTCTATAATTAAGTGACAACTTACAAGCACCCTACTTTCCTAGTGTAGATAGAGAACTTGTTTCACAATTCTGTTTTATGCTCAAAATATATAAACATGGCCAAGAGATTTTATAGAGCTTACTTTGACGAAAGTACAAATAAAGACCCTTTAGATATAAGTATTAGGTCAAGTAACTAAAATACACAATTTAGCTTATCTGTCTACCTACCGTATAGTCGATATTAGAATTAAGAAGCAGAGAATGAGAGAGTTAAAACACACCCCACAAGCCACACTCGTTAAGAAACATGAAGAGAAGAAAGTGGGTACTGGAATGAAAACTGTCTTACCAGAAGCAGTTTAAAATACAAAAAAGCAAATCTTCCACAACATCTTTTTCAGCTTCTGTTCTGTGTTTTTTAAAAGTTAGTGTTTAAAAAAAAACATTTTTTTATTCAAAAACCAAATGATCAAGACAAATGAATCAATGAATTTAAAGATCTGTTTCTGAGCAAAATATTTTTGTTGGCACAGCAAAAGCAAGGTTGGGTATCAAGATACACAAGACTAATCATGCAAACAACTGCCAAGTGTGATGTATTACTTAAACACTAAGCTCATGACTGACATTCTTACTATGGCGGGATAGATACTGTCAAAGGATATCAGAAGATAGAGTAACTTCACTCAAAATTATGTTCAGTTCCTGTTTGGTATAATCAGTTTCTTCTCTTTTCCTCCCACAAAGCAGAAGTTTGTTTGAATATACATTTGGTTGTCCTTTTAAAGCTTTATTTAAACTACCAAACACAATCTTTGGAAGTTTTCTCTAGAAAAGAATCCCTTCTCCCCTGGCCCCAAAGGTTCATTTTCAGCTACTTATCATAATCGGCTTCTTTCCAAGTACTCCAAGAGCTAATTTCCAGTTTAGAATTTCAGAATGTCAGCCTTGAACAGATTTAAGCAAATCTGGTTTCTTTCCTCATTAACAAGTTAGTTAGTCTATTTCTGAAGTATAAGTTATTGATGTAAAAATCATTCATGTGAATTCAAATATGAAAATTAGAAACTCAATAGTCAGGAACCCTCACACACTGTCATCATGCAAGGCAGGACTTACCCCTTTCCTTCCAGCCATGGCCTAGGCTGCCTGCTGAGTTAAGAAAACAACAATTTCAATCACGTTTTCAAAACCAGATCACACCTAAATCTTGTAATTTCTGCAGATTAAGAGTAACATCCTTGGAGAGAAAAACTGCGGGGTCCCTACGAGAGCTCTGAATTATTACACCACCACTGAGAAAACGTTTGATAGCTAAGTATTAGAAAAATAAAAACGTCATTCAACCAGCTCTTCTTGCATAGAACTCTCACAACTAGGAACAAGCAATTCACAGAATCCAAATGGCTTTTATACAAATAACCTGTAGTTACAAGTAAGTGGAAATTGAGAAACTGGCAGCAGAAGGGAAGACTCATCTCGAGAGAGAACCTCAGTCTCTCATCTCCCACCACCCACAACCAGTCGACAATGGTTTTTAAGCATGTTTCCAACACATTTACCGAAACATTTTGTCCTTGACAAGAATGTGAATTTAGAAATTTCATCTGGTTCTCAGTATAAAATCCAAGGGCTAAAGACTGAGAGCCATAATTCCTAGTTGTGCTTTTTTTTTTCCTCGATGACTGGGACAACTAAAGTTATTGATAAAGGACAAAAGAGAAACTCAACTTCTAGAATGGTACTTTAAGGAGGTAAAGACATTACAAAAGAAAGATCAACAACACTATATTGGGTCCACACTGCAAATCCGTAGAGCAGGAGATCCATGCTGAAGAGCCAACCTGAGAGCTAACTTGTAGAAAAGCTCATGGCAGACAATCAGAATACATCAACATAAAAAAAAAAAAAAAACCCTAAAAAAACCCCCCCAAAACACTATAGGATAAAAACTGAAGAGCCATAATAATGATAATAATGCATGAAATTTGGTATTCTAGGCTCTGGCAAGTTTCAATACAAGTCTAGGACACTGAATAAAATATTTTCAACAGTCAGAACTGAGAAATGTCTTCTCTTTAGCAACCTTTGTTCTAAATTGTTACTTCCCAAAGTCAACTGGAAGTTAATTTTAGGAAGGGATTTCTATACAATATGCATTCGATTAGAGCACAGATTTAAAGTCGAAGGCATCAAGTACTGATTGTCATAGGCATTATTTACACTCGGTATTTTCTCAAGTAAGCCTAAAACTGCTGAAATAAACTCTCAAATTTTTAATGTTTCTGATTTCTTAAATCTACAGCAATACTTTTTTATTTTACTTAGAGACAAATTCACATATATAACTTTCTTTATATTCTTCATCATTTAAAGATCAATACTTAGGCCAACAACCACCAGCTCAGTTGATGGCTTAGTCTGTAACATAGCTGCTAGAGAAATAAAAAAAAAAAAAAATTAAAAATGGCAGAGAGCAAGCTCACTGAGAAAGAAAACAGAATTCTCAATCAATATAACACATCAATGCAAACATTCTGATATCATCTTGCTGAAATATTGTGCTTTTACTTTCAAATTTCAGCCTCACTATTGCACACACCTCCTGCAGATGGGGGGCTCAATGAAAAAAATCTGCTCTCGTCTCAACCAACCAGTCAGGAAACAAATGAAAAAAGAGGCATTGAAGTAAATGTGCAAATAAAATTGGTGCTTTAAAGCCAGTTTAACACCTAAATCCATATGGTAAGAGTTCTAATTTGTTGGCAGAAAAACAGCCAAGTTACTACACCGGGTTTTTCCACTTGTCTTTAATAAGATCTTAGTAGCTAGCATATACAAACCAGAGACAAAGACTGCAAGCTAACAAAAACTACCACGTATTGAACTGAATTCCCCAGTCTTCAGCTTTGAACTACACTTCCCTTACAGAGGGTAATAAGTCATTCAGGTACAAAATAAGTTATTGACATACTTTTTCAAATAACAGTCTGGACAACGTCAGCCTCACCGGACGGGTATAACTGTGAAAGCTACAGAGAACCAGAGAATCTAGCATTCAATCTGAGAGCTGGGCACTCGCCGCATATTTAGGGCGTGCCGGTGGATTTCTTGCATCTGTCTAATTCGGTCCTTCTGCCACATCAAGTTCTGAGGCATCGGATATCTCTGTGTGCCGTGCAAGTACCGGTACGGGATTCTCACATGGCAAGCCGTGGCCCTACAGCGAGGCTGTGGCATGGGAGGCAGCAGCATCCACCGCTTTCTTTCTGCACAGTACCGGTAGGCTTCCTTCCGATACTGCTTGTCGATATCGTCACTGTTTTTCCAGCCTCCGATAATGAACACGTCATCTTTGTAATAGCAGATGGCGGCTCCTTCGATGCTGAGGACTTCGGGTGGTAAGCTCTCGAGGATCTCATCGGAAACCTGGCTAGCAATTTTTCTGACAGCCTCTTCGTTTTCTAAGGAGTAGCTCTTGGGACAGCACGAGGCTGTCTGGTAGAAGTTGGAATTGACCACCGACATTTGGAAAAAGCAGTAATTGTCAATGAGTGGCAGCGATTCCACATCCTGCCATTGGCGAGTCTCTGTGTCATAGCAAGTGATCACAGCTTTTAATCCATCTTCAGTGTCCCGGTCGACAGGAGTGCGAGCAGCAATGTACACGAACCGATCTTCGATGGCCAGGGCTTTGACATCGCGAAGGATCTTTGGCGCCGATTCCAAGTTATGCCACTTATCAAGTTCTGGATTATACACAGTCACATCTTTGAAGCCAGGACTAAAGTTGCCGTGTCCGCCAATGCTATAGAGCTTCCCTTTGACTTCTGTTAGTCCAAAAGAATGTTTTCTTGACATCAGACTACACACGTGTTCCCACGTATTCAAGTTTGGGTTATACCTTTCCACTGTTTTGGCAAACCCTGGCTCCATGGATCCAGCAACGTATACATAGGATTCTGTGATGGCAACAGCATGCCCGTCGAGGTGGTTGTGAATATGAGGAAGGTTGACCCACCGGTCCTCATCGACAAAATAGCCCACGCACTCACTCAAATAGTCCCCACCCTCCGACACGCCACCGATAACCATGATCACATCCATGTTCTGCCCATAGCGAGGTAATAAGGAGATGTGAGAAGCGGGAAGCTGAAATGTGCCGGACTGAATGTTCTCGGCGCGCAGAGCATGCCTCTCCACCGCATCAGACACCAACTTAACACACACTTCGTTGTTGGCCACAAGTCTCTCTGGCTTGACGTGCCGAGTAAGGTAAGTAGGTTTCATTTGGGATAATCGGAGTAGTTTGAAAAGTTCTTCAAAGTATCGTTCTCTCTCTTCAGCATTTCTCTGAACCCACTTCAAAACGGTTTCAAACAGAACCTCTTCGGAGTCAACCGTGATTTCCAAGTCCGACAGCCAGTCTCGAATGAGATGGAAAGGCAAAGTGTAAAATTCCTCATCCTGAATGACTTTGTGGAAGTTTCTCCGTATCATGTCGGCAGCTTTCAGAGCAAGTTGGCTCAGGGTATACATGTGAGCTAAGCTGTGAATGGCTACACAATTAGACAGATGAAGCTTTTTCTTGAGAAATTCTCCACAGAATTCTTTCAAACGAATTAAAAGGAACCTAAAAATCAAGAAAGAGAAGGATCAAGTTTCATTTTACTGTCTGTGGTTTCACTTCAAGAGGATCTGAACTAGGGGCCTGCCTGAGTAGTAGGGTAGGGTGCTTGCTAGGTACACAGTTAACTAGGCTTTCATTCCTGGCACTTCATATGGTCCCCAGAGCCTACCAGGAATCAGCCCTGAGTACAGAGCCAAAAGTATAACTTACACCTTGAATATTACCAGGTATAGCCCAACACTCCCCTCCACACACCAAAAAAAAAAAAAAGATCTGAAAAATCCAAATAGAAATTTTTTTGAACCAGAGATAGTATAGTACAGTGGGGGTATGGCTCTTGCTTTGCATGTGGCTGACTCAATTTTGATCCTCGGCATCCAATATGGTTCCAAGTCTACCAGAAGTAATCCTGAGTGCAGGATCAGGAATAAGCCCTGATGACTACCAAATATGGTGAAAAAACAATCCAATCCAAACTCCACAAATTGAGACATTTTGCTGTTTGGTTTTTTGTTTTTTGTTTTTGGGTCACAACCAGAGGTGCTATGGAGTTACTCCTGGTTCTGCACTCAGAAATTATTCTTGGTGGTACTCTGGGGACCATATGGGCTGCCAGGGATCAAACCCAGGATGGCTGTGTGCTTGTGCTTTCACTCTGGCCCCAGGTTTTTTCTTGTTTTATTTTGTTTAAATAAAAAGAGGAGATCCAAGGTCAGAGATGATAGTAGGAGGATAAGG
>PVKC010044375.1:0-11619 GCA_004027635.1 Crocidura indochinensis | reverse complement strand
TTGTTCAAGGCAAACACCATCACTCTAGTCCCAACCCGACCTATTTTAATGACAATATGGCTGCTTTTCTCTGTAAGAAATTCCTGTCTGGGCCTGGGAGATAGCATGGAGGTAAGGCGTTTGCCTTTCATGCAAAAGGTCATCGGTTCGAATCCCGGTGCCCCATATGGTCCCCGTGCATGCCAGGAGCAATTTCTGAGCATGGAGCCAGGAGTGACCCCTGAGCACTGCCGGGTGTGACCCAAATACCACAAAAAAAAAAAAAAAAGAAATTCCTGTTCCCAGAAAGATCACAAGCCTCTGACTAGAGGAAACTATAATGAAAAGCCCACTACATTTATTCCTGCCTAGGGATTGACTAGCAGAAAACGATAATAAAAACTCAGACCCCTATGTTGTACTCATATAATCTTTGCTTCCTATTAGCTAAGAAGCAAGACAAATTTCTGGAAACCTCTATATGGTTCTACAGAGTTGTTCAGGATGGATACAGGGTCAAAGACAACTGAGAATTTGCAATTACGGAGGAAGGAAAAACGCGATTGAAATGATGGGTACATGAGAACGGATGCTCTTTGTAGATCACGAAAGAAAAGCAATTACTGAGACTTCATGCCAGCTTCGATGTCAAGTTCTTTTCATTAAGTTGAGCTAATCTTTACTATAACCAGGAAAATAAGACAAAAGTTGACAAGAAATTGATCACTCTTCAGTCTGCTGACTTCTCTAAGTTCAAACTGCTTACAAATTTGGTGGCTGCATTTATGTCAGTTTAATTTAGGCAACATCCAAGAGTCACATGACAGGCAAGAATAGGCTTGGAACATATTGTCTGATAAAAACAAAAAGTCAATTATCTTCTCTACACATTCCATCCGCTAACTGATTAGTATTGGGGATCAGGTTTGAGGTCTCAGAGATGAGACTGTAATTGGGCATCATCAGTTTAGTTAAAAAAAAAAAAAGGCAAATGAGCAAATTGGCAAAGTATTTTATTTCAGCATATTATGCCAGAAAGACGAAAATGCTAGCATGTCTGTAGGAGTTTGACCTGTTGAAATGTCTTTTAATAATAATTGGAAATCAATATATTTCAACATTTGCCTCTTTCCAAGCAGCGCATGGTATGGCCACTGTAATACCTTTATTAAGTTCAAGTTCATTAATTGTAATTTGCTCAGAGGTTTCCTTTGTATGAATAATATTTCTTAAGCATATCAATCTGTAGTGTATAAGTATCTTTTCCTATTCATTTTTTTAAAGTGTAAACCTTAATATGGATGCTTTCTTTTCATCTCAACCCACCTCTGTGTCTAACCAGAGAAGAGGAAAATATGCTTGTTAATGTGATTGTTTTCATTAGCAGTGAGCTTGCCTGCTCCTGTGTGATTGAGATGCAATCCATTTCTGTTGCACCTCTCAGATACTCCCAGAAAACAGTCCCAGTTGTCTAAAAAGTCAACACCTCTGACAGGCACCATCTGGCCAGCCATTCATTAACTCCCACAATGCTGCTCGGCCATTTGCTTTCCTACCCGTGAGCAGTGACACCGTTGAGAGCTGATGTGGCGTAAAGCAATATTGCTTCTCTATTTGGATCACCCTGGTATCACCATCCTGAGTCCTCGAGGCAATGTCCTACCTGGAATGTAGGTTTGTTATGTAACAAAATTTAATTCTTGATAACAGTTCAGAAATGGGAGGCAGCGGATTCCAAGTAGTGAAAGAGCCAAGTTTTAAAGTCATCGTCAGGCCATATATTATGAAAGATGTTAGTTCTGAGAATTAAAAAAACCAAAGGAGACAATTCTTTGATAAGTGTGTGCTTTTTGAGAAGTGACAAACATAGAGTCATAATCTAGATTTATTTATTGAATTGGAGCTAAGAATCCTACTCTTGCTAAAAGCAAGATATTAATTTTTTCGACAAAAAAATAAGAAAAACTTTTATGTTTATTTCAGTTTCTTTTTATATCCCTATATTCAGAGATCATGTGGACTAGGAAACAAAGAAATGAGGTAAAGAAACGAAGTGAACAAATTATGTAAAAAGAAACGGTTGCTTCTGGCTGTGTCTAAATCTTTATGTTACCATTATTACAAAGAAAGAAAAATTCCAAGCCTTCTCTACAAGTTCACATTTTTGTCTCAAAAGTACCTTTTTCATGAGTATCAAACAGAATGAGCTACAGGAAGAAATGAAAAATAGTATTGTTTTTGCTGAGCACTAGTTTTGAGTTAGTATGGGATGAGATTTGGTAAATTGCTTCATCATATATAAGTAAACTACTTAAGAGGGGTGTACTCAAAATTATACCCAATATAAACAAACTAAAATTCCTAAACTGAATGTCTGACCAGCCATTATAATCTTAGAGAAACCCTTTGTAGGGAATGAAGTATTTGGGGCAGAGGGACCAGCATGTGCAAATATTGATCTTGGAAAGTTAATATAGTCCTTTTGAATCCTAAAAGTAACAACGTTGGGATTCGGGGCAAGGAAATGGCAGGTCTTGGAATAAAATAAAGGTTTTTGTTTTTTTGTTTTGTTTTGTTTTTGAGTCACACCTGGCAGCGCTCAGGGGTTACTCCTGGCTCTACGCTCAAATATTGCCCCTGGCAGGCACAGGGGACCACATGGGATGTCGGGACTCGAGTCACCATCCCTCTGCATGCAAGGCAAATACCCTACCTCCATGCTATCTCTCCCACCCAAAATAAAGTTTTATTGAGGAACTACATTGTATGTTGGGGGAGGGCACCAGTATCAGGAAAGTGTTAGAGTTTTAATCTGAAATTAAATGAGGCTATTGAAAATAATATCCTTGAAGACTCTGTGGAAGGAGGTTACAGGAATGATTGCAACAAATGGAACCCAGATGTCAGGAACTCAATAAGGACTCTCCAGGATTAAGTTTAGTAGAGAGGATCAGAAAGAAACTAAAACAGGAACAGTGAAGGGAAAGAGCAGGGAACATTTGGGAAATGAAGTAAAGACAGAGACCCTCCTAGTTCAAAGTTTTAAGTTAATCAAGAAGCTTTAGGGGCTGGAGCGATAGCACAGCAGTAGGTCATTTGACTTGCACTGACCTGACCCAGGATGGACACAGGTTCAATTCCTTGCATCCCTTATGGTCACCCAAGCCAGGAGTGATTTCTGAGCGCATAGCCAGGAGTAACCTCTGAACGTCACCGAGTGTGGCCCCAAAACAAAAACAAACACAACAACAAAAAAGAAGCTTCAGCATCAGATTCAGCCATATATCAGTCATTTTTTTAGAGGGAAGGGGGTGCTTTTGGGCTTTTGGGCCACACCCAGCAGTGCTCAGTGGTTACTTTTAGCTCTGCATTCAGAAATCACTCCTGACTGGCTCAGGTAGACATATGAGATCTCGGGGATTGAACCCGGGTTGGCCATGTACAAGGCAAATGCCCTACCTGCAGTGCTATCACTCCAGCCCCTAATCATCTTATGTTCACAATTTTTAGACTCACCCCAACCCTTTCCTTTCCTGCCTGACTTTTTAGTATTCCTATAGGGGAGATTTTTATATCTATTCTTTTTTAAAATTTTATTTAATAATATTTTTCTTTGGTTTGGGAAGTACACCTGATAGTGCTCAGGAAACACTCCAGTGGATGCTTAAGGGACCACATAGAATGCTGAGGATCAAAACTGGGTCAGCCAAAAGCAAGGCAGATGCCCTCCCCATTGTACTATTGCATTGACCCTTTTAGATCAATTTTTATATATAAAGGGATATTTTGTTTTTATATCTAATGGGTTATTGACTTACTGAGTTGTCTTGGCAAGATTTTTTTTAAATTCTCTGATACCTAAAATACAATTATCTCACATTTATAGGGTAACTTTCTCATGTTTTGAGCCTCAAGTGGACAGCAAACAGACATGTTCTATCCTCTGTTTTGTTCCTAGTACAAAATATACCACATAAAAGATGCTCTGTAAGTACTTTTTAATGGGTTGTAAATTCTGTGTCTGTGCAAACAAATAGTAGATCTATATGGTAAAGTGAAAAAGTGCCTTCAAAGGTAATAAAAGTCACAATAATGGTATGAATGGTAATAATAATAGTCATCATGATAAAAAGCATTGCTCAGTTACCATATATGATAATCTATGTCTTTCACATGTGTTCTCTGATGGCATCATTATATCAGCCCTTTGGAGGTGTTCTATTTATTCTCAGTTTTACACATGAAATCAATAAAACCATATGGCTAGACATTTATCTTTAACTCTGAGCCATTAAGAGGAAGACACGATGTTAAATATAAAGATTCCTTAAACTATTTAAATCCTGTTTAAAAGCTACAATGCAAGTGGGTTTAACCTCTTTTCTCCTGACATTTCAATATTCTTTTCTCCATGTATCATATCCCATCATGCTTCACTATATATCTACGCCTTGGTTTTCCAGGCACAGATGCTACCTTGCTTATCTTTGACCCCTTTACTCTTTTCTTTCACATGACATGATGCCATTGTTTTGGGGTGAGGAAAAGTGACTTAGAATAGGAGTCACCTTCTAAATTCCAGACTGACTCCTTTTCCACAGCAAACTTTCTCCTGTGGAGCCTTTCTAGGACCACCCCTTGGACATTCATACCACAGCCCCCAAAGAATGCTAGCTAAATGTTTGAGTAGGGTAGGTAGTTCCTACAGGTAAAGCATTAACAGTAAGACATGTAATAACAACCTTCAGGAAGATCGACCAAATAAAAGGCAGCGGACTGGTGTGATCTTCCCTCTTTCTTACCTAATTCAGTGTTTCTCTGTTTCTCCACTATTTATTTCTCCATCATGACCTTCTTGCAGACTTGCTTTCACCTCTGTGGCCCCTTGTGCTAAAAGTTGGTCTCCTAGTCCCAGGTCTCCCCATTCATAAAAATTTTACTTGTGGGGCCAGAGAGATAGCTAGACAGTAAGGTGTTCGCCTTACTTGCAGCCAATCCCAGACTGACGGTGGTTCAAATTTTGGCATCCCATATGATCCCCTGTGCCTGCCAGAACTGACTTCTGAGAGCCAGTAGTAGCCCCTGAGCACTGCTGGATGTGACCCAAAAGCAAATAAATGTATATGTATATATATATATTTCCCCCTAAGGAGACTTAGCATATACTGTCTCCTTAGAATACACTGGAGGCCCACAGGATACTCTATTGGCTTCGACTTGAGAATTACTGATCTAATTCACTCCATAAAATAAAGAGGAACTTCATATATATCTTTTTAATTCAAAACTCACTTTGCCCCTTTTTTCTGTAAAATGAATCCATCATTCTCTCTAAATATATACATGCATATATAATAACATATATGTATACATATAGACACAGGATTGGCAGGATTGAGCATCACTATACGTAAACATCTTCCTCTCTTTGTGATGTATCTCCTAACTCTTTCTAAATAAACAGGATCACATTTAAAGACTCTTCATGTTTGGGCTGGAGTGGTGGCACAGTGATAAGGCATTTGCCTTGCATGCAGCTCACCTAGAATGAACTGCGGCTCAATTCCCCTTGCGTCCCATATGGTCCCTGGAGCTAGGAGCAATTTCTGAGCAGAGAGCCAGGAGTAACCCCTGAGCATCACAGGGTGTGGCCCAAAAACTAAAACAACAACAAATCTCTGCATGTTTTATACAAATCGTAGATAGATGGTTGCTTGTCTTTTTTTGTGTGGGATAGATGGGGTGTGTGTGAGGGTTTAATCCATACCTGGTGGTGCTTAGAAGTGATTCCTGGTGATACTCAGGTACCATATATGATACCAAAGATTCAAAGCAGATCACAGGGTGGATACAAGGCAAATGCTTTAAACTCTGCACTATCTTCCTGGCTCTGCTTATGTTTTTGGTCTCAGATGAATGGGTACACATTTCCTGTAGTTAAGTGGAAAACCATCCTACGCTTTACACTATGTCTCTACTTTTTGTGCAGGCTGATACTATTATATACATGATGTAATTTCAAATTTTGATAAGGTGCTGCAAATTCACAATACAGCCAGTCTTGGGGGGAAAAAAGAGAAAAGAGTAACTCGTACTTTGAAGTCAAGCACGACTGTGATATTGATTCCCCTTGTGCCTTGGACGTTGTTTTTTTCCATTTCACCTCCAAAATTACATTGAAAACATCTGCTAAGGACTTATTTAAACAGCTAGTTAATGCTTTCTAAAGCTCAGAGGTGCACCCATCTGTTCCAGGAGCATTCTCTGTTCTCCAGAGCCTTATCATATTTTCTCTCTGTCTTGACAGCTGTTTTTGCCTCAAAATTCGTAGATTCTCTTTCTATCAATAATATGGTGCCTTTCATTAAAGTTCATAACCAATTGTTTTTCATCTTGCTTTGCTCTAAAAAAATTTATAATCAAATCTGTTAGCTTCTTTCCTTTCCTTTTTTTTTTTTTTTTTAGGTCTTACTTAAGTCTTTCAATGTTGTTTTAGATTACAAAATCAAAGTGTCTTTCTTTTTAATCTCTCTAAAGAGCTTGAAGTCAGGATAAAGTTCTGATGATTTCCAGATCTTGCTCTTTTTCTCCTGGATACCCCTTTCTAGCTTAGGGTCCTAGTAAATATCCTCACCCTAGCTAACATCTCCTCCCATGGGGTTCATTTTTATATCCCTCACTGAAGCTGCAGAATAGACCTAATATTTCAGTCCTATCCTACAGACTGCGTGTAAAGTAAGAGACGAACTAGTCCTCTGTGTCTCTTGAATGAGAAAAATTCTCTTTTAGGTCTTTAAACAGTCCCACAGAGGACTCCAGGTTAGCTGTGCCAATACAAATTCACACTTCTCTTCCATCTCTTTTTTTTGGGGGTGGGGTGGGGTGGGGGTTTCACACCTGGCAGCACTCAGGGTTACTCCTGGCTCTGCATTCAGAAGTCCTGCCTGGCAGGCCCGGGTGACCATATGTGACGCTCGGATTCGAACCAGGGTCTGTCCTGTGTTGGCCGCATGCAAGACAAATACCCTACAACTGTGCTGTCACTTTGGCCCTCTCTTCCATCTCTTGACAAGTTCAAAGCATGGCCAGAACCATTTGCACAAGATTTTCTTTTGTAAGGTGAACCCTTCCCCAAAGTCCCTTTTCCCTAACCTCTTCTTTTAGTATATAAAAACCCACCTGGATTACAGGACACCCCCCCAGGAGATGTTCTGGATAATAAAGAGAGTAGTCTGATTTTGGGCTCAAGAAAGAATTAGCACATGGCAGATAGGGAACACATGGCAGAGAGACCATAAAGCAAAAAGCAGGCTGACTCTGGTTAATCTTTTCCTCACTGCTTGATGTATCATTTCTCTTCTTCTGCCTTGCTTTATCAGATCCCTCCACCTAAGGGGTTATAAACACAGTCCCTGGAGTGGTCTCAGCCAACCTGTGGATATTATATATACATATATATGTATATGTGGATGCATATGTGTATATATGTATGTATGTATATGTATATGTATATAGGAAGTCACACCCAGTGACGCTTAGGGGTTACGCCTACCTATGTGCTCAGAAATCACTCCTGGCTTGGGGGATCAAATGGGATGCTGGGGATTGAACCCAGGTTCATCCTTGGTCAGTCACATGCAAGGCAAACATTCCTACCACTCTGCTATCTCTCTAGCCCCAATATTTTATTTTTTTATTTTACACTCTTTTCTTGGCTTGATTTTCCTTTTATAAGTCCAGCCTCTAGTATTTTTCAAAACAAATGAGAATTCAGTCACTTCTACACCCATTATCAGAAATTTTTTTGTAAATTCTGCAATGGGAATTTGTTGTCCTGTTCTTTAGGACAACTGATAACCTGATATATTGAGTACTGGTTAAAAAAAAAGAGAGAGAAGTTCTGTGTAAATGTTCATCATCAAAATATGAAGATGTAGTCATTCGTGTTCTGTCCCTATCAAGGAAAATCAGATGACATCTTGCATCCACATAACCCTTATGTACTTAAGGGATATTCAGCATGTTAGTTGATAGAAACTTAAGAATCTTAATCTCCAAGGGGTTAGAGAGTTAGTAAAAGGAGTAAAGTAGTTACCTTGCATGCCTTCAACCTCCCTGACACTGTACCTGGTATCCTGACCAATGTCAGGAATGATCACTGTGCACAGAGCCAGAAGTAAATCCTGAGCATTGTTGCTATGGCCAACTCTTCACAAAGAAAACAAAAGGATACTAATTTCCTTAACTTTATTACTCTCTATGCTTTGCCCGATTTCTTGCTAAGAGCAATTTGACAATCTTAGTCTTCCTGCTTTTGCCTTCAGTATAAGAGATGCTGGCAAAAAGAGGTACATCACACATTTCATGCTGACATAAGCCTGAGAGAAATTTATTTTGGGCTGAAATTGGGAACTATAAAAAGGCTTATCTGACTCCTGGTTTGCCTGAGAACACTAGTTACAACCCCGATTCCTCTCAAAATAGAGCTCTTGTGTCTCAGAAAGCAAGCATAATTTTCCATTGGGTCTTCAACCAAGGAAAATATTGTCAGTTCCCGTGAGTCAAGTACAATATCGTCTTTGCCAGTACCTAATAAAACAAAAACAAACAACAGCAACAATAACAACAAAACCCCAAAAAACTCCATCTATCTGCTATTTGTGTTTGTAAGGGTCAAGTCAGAGAGCAGGGAGGAGGAGAGTGCTCAGTTATTTGGCATTGATGATGTCATGACTAATTTTGCGTATCATGAAGAATAAGACTCTAATGCCTTCTCTGTTCTTTGCACGACACTTTAGGGGCCTAATGTAGCTGTCCCCCCAGCATGCCAAGGTAGCTGGTGGAGAAGCAAGGGGCCAACAACACAACCAAAGAGTTCTTCTGCCAGTCTTGGTCTGCTCTGGGGAGATGCTTGCTGTGGGGATCGTAATTTTTGCAGTGGTTCCTACTTTTGATGATCCATGCAATTTTAGGCAGGTGTTTCTTTGTGGCCTAGATAATTCAGCTGCAAAGGGGATGGTAACAACAGAACTTTTGCATAGTTCGTTAGCAAAATGGAATCCTCGTCAAGCAAACTCCTTGCAGGAAGTACTGAAGGAAGCTCAGGGACTCCAGGTGAAGCTATATTTCTTCTTCGTCTCTTGGCTGTTGTTTCTACATGATGGGGAATCCTTACAGTTTCCTCGGTGCCAGAGGCCACACCCTTGTTTGCTTACAAAATTTTCAGAAGGGTGTGGAGGCTGCATCTTCCCCAAAATTGTTACATTTGATTGTTTGCCTTGTCTGCATGTTTATTTGTAGTGTTGGTGGAGGGTTGCACATTGTAATTTCAGTGTCTGTGCCCACTTGATGGTGATGCACTGGAGTTTACATACTATTTTATTTTTTTTTGAAGTGCCAGGATCTCAGATAGCAGAGCCCCAGGCTTGAGCATGTAGGTCCCTTTAGAAGATGAAATTCAAAATGAGATATCTATCATCAGGGTGATGTCCAACTGCTATATTATTCCTTATTTAAGTTTTTTCATTATTTTGGCTGTTGGGTCATGCCAAGCCATTCTTGGGGGCTTACTCATGGCTTTGTGCTCAGAAATAACTCCTAATGGGATTCTAGGGAATGTATAGGGTACATGGAAGGATGTAGGGCAAATGCCCTCCCAGCTGTACTATCATTCCATTCCCTTCCCTCTTTTTGGCGGGGGGTTATTTTGGGCCACACCCAGTGACACTCAGGGGTTACTCCTGGCTATGCACTCAGAAATTGCCCCTGACTTGGGGAACCATATGGGATGCTGAGGATCAAACCCACATCCGTCCTGAGCCAGATCCGTCCTGGGTCAGGTCTGTCCTGGGTCAGCAAATCAAATGCCTTATCACTCTGGTCCCAACCCTTTCCTTATTTTTTGCATATAATTTTTATTTTAATCACAGTGGCTTACATATCTTTCACAGTAATATTTTAGATACATATTAACATTGAATCAGGGGACTTTCCATCACCAAATTTGTCCTCCCTCCATCCCCTTTCCCATCTTGCATCCCATATCCCCCACCCTCAACCCCAGGCTGCTAGAATGAGTGGTCCCCTCTGTGTCTAGCTTACTACTTAGTGATCATACAACTGTTTGGTCTTGCTACTCTCCATTATTTCCCTCTCTATTTGAGAGGCGGAACTAGATAAATTGAGTTATGTGGTTTTGTTTGAAGAAAAGAAAAGCAAAAAATTGGGCTAAAAATCAAATAAGCTTGGGGCCCGGGAGATAGCATGGAGGTAAGCCGTTTGCCTTTCATGCAAAAGGTCATAGGTTCTAATTCCGGTGCCCCATATAGTCCCCCGTGCCTGCCAGGAGCAATTTCTGAGCATGGAGCCAGGAGTAACCCCTGAGCACTGCCGGGTGTGACCCCCCCCAAAAAAAAAATCAAATAAGCTTAAAATGGGCAGAGTCCTTCTAGAGGCTCTCATCCTCTGTTTGAGAGACGAAAAGGAAAAAGAAAGTGAAATGCCACAATACAAAAAGAAATATCAAATAAATTATCCAGTGAGCAGCACAGCAATAGAAATAAGCACCACCTAATAGCCATGGTCTTGAAATAAAGAAAAATAAAGTGACAGATTGCAAAAAGGAAGAAGAAAAGAAAAGAAGAAAAAAATTGGAGACAGCAACTTCAATATCCACACCAAAACAAAGAAGTCAAAAAAAAAAGAGATATATAAATAAAAAGATTATTTTGTGCTTTTTTTGTAGTTTTCCCTCTGCATAGGCACAGTAAATATTGGGGAAAATATAAAAGGAATTTCCTTGACCTAAGAGATACAGGGTTTCTCCATCCTTGAAGTATACTGTCATGGAATTAACTAACCTTCCCTTATTTTTAAAGTAGTCAATGAATGACCAGTTCTAAGGATCATTTTGGAGAAGAGAATCATGGTTATCTAGATTATTCTGCCTTATTTCATATGGACTCTTGTTCTTTACATTCTCAGTGAGACCCGGGATTTCTTTCATTTAAAAAAACAGTAGAGGGGCCGGGCGGTGGCGCTGGAGATAAGATGCCTGCGCTAACCTAGGACAGACCGCGGTTCGATTCCCCTGGTTCCCCATATGGTCCCCCGTGCCTGCCAGGTGCGACTTCTGAGCGAATAGCCAGGAGTAACCCCTGAGCGTCATCGGGTGTGACCCAAAAACCAAAAAAAAAAAAAAAAAAAAAAAAACCCAGTAGAAAGCTAGACTGAGTTCCATAGCTAGATAGCAATATTACCAATAGTAGATAACCCTTGCAGTACCACTAAGGTTTTATTGCAGGACTAGCAGATAAACACAAATCTAAATCCCAAAACATTTCTTTTTTTTTTTTTTCGTTTTTGGGCCACACCGGGTGATGCTCAGGGGTTACTCCTGGCTATTTTGCTCAGAAGTTGCTCCTGGCAGGCACCGGGGACCATATGGGGAACCGGGGGATCGAACTGCGGTCTGTCCTAGGTTAGTGCAGGCACCTTATCTCCAGCGCCACCTCCCGGCCCCAAAATCCCAAAACATTTCTTGTGTTAAAGCTGTGATTATGAATGGGAGAAGAAATATTCCAGCTACCTGAAACTCATTGTTGATCCTTTTGGGAAAGAAGGTGGAGAGAGAGAGAGAGA
>PVKC010044374.1:0-11586 GCA_004027635.1 Crocidura indochinensis | reverse complement strand
TCTATATCTACCCAAAGAGGCAAGACTGATTAAGTATATAACTGAGGCAGATGTGAAACCATGTTCAAATGCCAGCATTGGAACTAGTCTGGCCATTGGGGCCAGGTTTGCATAAGTGAGAGGTCAGTTCTGAACACAAGTGTGTTTCAAATTTTTTGTGCCCATTTCCTATTCTTTTTTTTAACTTTTTTTTTTTTTTTTTGGTTTTTGGGCCACACCTGGTGACGCTCAGGGGTTACTCCTGGCTATTCGCTCAGAAGTCGCTCCTAGCAGGCACGAGGGACCATATGGGGAACCCGGGGATCGAACCGCGGTCCGTCCTAGGTTAGCGCAGGCAAGGCAGGCACCTTACCTCCAGCGCCACCACCTGGCCCCTGCCCATTTCCTATTCTACAACTCTATAACCTGTTCTTTAATGCCTATAACCCTAAATCAATCCCTAACTCTAATCTACTATCTCTTTGTTTCTCTCAACCTGCTTTAAGGAATTGTTATTTTGTACTACTACAACCATAATGAGAAAACTTCATTGGGTAGTTTTTTCAAAAGAAATAAATGCTATTTCTTAAGAAACATGTGCAGGGCCTTACTGTCACATGATAGATAGTACTTGCTAGTACGTGCAAGTTGCAAGGTAGGGTACTTGCCTTGTATGAGGTTCAATCCAAATATAAATAAAGCTAAAAACAACTATCCTGCAACCAATTTCCCTTTTTTTTTCCTGGTAGCTCAAAAGACAAGACATAAATGTCCAATTGTGAACCAGAACCTGAGGAAAGTTTGAATCAGGTTCTGTTCATTCACTGAGAATAAACAAAAATACCAGATCTATTGACTGAGTGATAGCACATCGGGTAGGGCATTTGCCTTGCATGTGGCCAAATCAGATTAGATCCCTGACATTTCATACCATCCCCTGAGCCTACCAGGAGTAATTTCTGATTGCAAAACCCAGAGAAATCCCTGAACATCATTGGGTGTGGGCCCCCAAAACAAACAAAAACACCAAAGAACAAAAAATAAAACAAATTCACTCATAGTGATAAATTTTGTATCATATTGACGACTTCACATCATAACTATCAAAATGCCCTTTTGTAACCTCAACTACACTAATTTAAACATTTTAATTAAAATATTTTTATAGCAGACCACATTGGTTTTTTTTTTAACTGAAATGTTAAAGCTTTTAAAGCATATGTGTAATATATTCAACATTTATTGTTGATTGGAAAAAATATAAAATGAATATAGCTTTTATACCGCTAACTAAATTAGTCAAATATAAATAAACTATATTTAACTATGGCAGATATGTTATATTTAAAAGCAATTATGGCCTATGATGGACTAAAGAAAAAAGCAGGAAGTAGGCTTTTAATGTAATTAATCTTTCCATGACCTTAATATTAGCATATATGGAAAAGCAATGTTTAATTGAGAGAAATTAAAAATGTGTATTATTAAGTGAAATATCATAAAGTGTCAATTAAATAGACCGCTCAGGAGCGTGGGAGTGTTCTGATTGAATTTTTTTCTCACTAAGAGAGAAAAAAGGGAAAAATGAATTTTAATGACAAATCTTCCTAAATTTTATTAGTGTTCCATTCTATATCATTAAGTGCAATATACTGAAGTTCATTTTTTCTTAGAAAAATGGGGCAATTTCAGGCCTGAGGGCTATTACTTAGAGCATCTTTTCTTACTGATTGATCTTCATGTTACTTTTAGCTATGAGTAGAAGAATATATTCAAACTATAGAATATAACTTGAAATAAAATATTTAGACTCTCTCAATGAACTTGTTTTTTTGAAATTTTTTCCTTCTAAGTAAGAAAACTGCTGGAAATATTAGTTGAAGATATTGGTTAGTTAGCTTTGTTTTACTATACTGAATACATAGGAAGCATGTAGAAGAAAGAAGGTAACATCAATATATGTGTAATGGTAAACAGTGGTAAATAATCAGGTACATCACTTATGATAGATTTAATACCACAACCTGATGACACCATATTTGTATACATTAATTCCACCTTATATATTCCACATTGATGTATTGTTTAGGGCTTTATGTAAACTCAGATGTATGAGTAAAAACAAATCATTTTGTAAACATTTTAATAGTAACAGAATTTTAAATTTTCTTTCTATAGCAATTTCTATTTTATATATCAGGGATGCTCTATATTGTGATGGCTTTGGTAAAAGCTAAGAGATAACTTACACTTCATTCAAAATTGCAGACAATTTGATAGCTAGAGAATGATGATATATTCTCTTGTGAACAGACTATTAATATCCATATAGAATAATCTCCAGCAACCATGAATCAAACACCTTTGAACATCTTAAGTTTTATTTTTACTTATTCAATACTCATTCATTAATGAAGACTATAGTAAAAATATATTGATTCCTTGAGCTAAAATAAACACCGTTTGTACATTTTGACAATACACAGTAAAGTCAAACAAAAACACGTAGGGTATCTAAACAGAAAAACTGGAAACTTAAACATAATGGAACAATGCCTTTCAACTTTTGAGGAAAATGTATTTTCAATGCTGACTTCTATACTTAGCTCAAGTCTCAATCAAAATTTGAAGACAAAATGAACACACTTCCAGAAATACAAAGTTTCTGAAGTTTTTATTTCCTATGGCCACTTCCTAAAGAAGAGACTGGGAATACATATCAACAAAACAAGGAAATGAAGGGGAAAAAGGGGCATAGAATAAAGACTCAACAGGCAACTCAAATGAGAGGACAGCTGTGAACTTGACTTTGAAGGCCATCCGTCTAGCTTGATTAGGTGAGAAGTTGACAAGAAAGGTTTTCTTTGGCAAGATTAAACTGATGGAATTACTGATAGCCAGATTTCTAAGAAGAGATTTTGTCAATTGAAAGTTGAATAGAAGGCAAGTAACCACACCCCAAAATCAAAAGCATAAACAAGTCCTAACAACAACAACAACAAAACCAACCAATTTCAAAAAAGCATACTGTACTATTAGGCATTATGGAAAAATAATACATAAATTAGCTGTGATTGGTATTTTTTTTTCTTTTTGGGCCACACCTGGTGATGCTCAGGGGTTACTCCTGACTATGTGCTCCTGCCCTGGAGCACCATATAAGACACTGGGTGATCAAACCAAGGTCTGGCCTAGGTTAGCGCATGCAAGGCAAATGTCCTACCCCTTGTGCCACTGCTCTGGCCCCATGATTGGTATTTTTATAACCATTTAATAATCATTAAATACTGATCTAATTTAAGTTATGATATCACTATATTGGAAGTATCAAAGGTGGTAGGCAGGAAGAGTAAATGACTGAAGGGAAAAGAGTGAAATGAGTCAAATCATCAAACTCCCCATAGAAAAGTAAAAATGTAATGCCAAAACCAGAAAATTTTAAGAAGTGTCACTAGAAGCATGGTATTTAGAGTCAAGAATGCAAATACAAAAGTATAGACAGGGCCAAGATGATAGAAGAGTGAACAGGGCGTTTGCCTTGCACGTGGCTGACCTGGTTTCTAGCCGCAACATCCCATATGGCCCCCTAAGCCTGCAAGAAGTTATTTCTAGTGCATATCCAGAAGTAATTCCTGAGTGACACTAGGCGTGGCCTCAAAGCATATACATATATATACATATTTATGTGTGTATACATATATATAATTCACTGAAAATGACCTTTGGAACAGAGCAAATGGAAAGAAGGGGCTTACTTTTTTATTAGACTTTCATTTTTCATTAAATGTCATAGATATCTAAGTTCTCTCTAGTCATATATGCAGAATTTAGAAAATTCTAAAACTAGAGAAAGGAAAAAATAGCCACATATGTGTGCACACAAGCACGCACACTGTTTATAAACCAAATCATTAGCCAAAATACATGCAGTGAATTTTGGTTTGAGGATAACTAGAAACTCTTCATCTTATTTGTCTTTTTGTCTATCTGAAGCATACCAACCTCCCTTTACAAGTTCTGCTATAGAACTAACATTTTACATACTGATAAATGGAATCTGAAATTATCTCCAATTTTAATTAAACTGAAAACAAGACTTCCCACTGAGGCTTCAAATAAAAATCTGAATGAGAAAAAAATGTGCTAAAGTTCAACTCAAATAATTGAGAATTAAAAAGGGTTTATAAATGGAAAAGAATAAGCACCAGTGAACTATCATAAAACAATTACCAAAAGCATGATACTTTGCAAAGACAAATATTAGGCCAGTGTCAGAATTCTGCTCCTTAGCACTGACAGAGGCTAATAATTAGGCAAACAGACCTGGAGACTACATTCTGAATAGACAGATTATATAAATGATCATTTATGTCAAAGCCATAAAAAATAAAAGGGTGCAGAGTATAGCTTGGCGACTTACAACAGAGCAGCCACATTCTCTGAGCTTGATACTGACAGTTGCCAGTGAAGCCTGGTGCTGGAAATGATTGTCAGGAACACAACAGGGGTTGTGCGAGCACCACAACTAGAACACTACAAAGCCTGGAGAGCACCTGTGTGAATTCTAATAAACCCCACAACTGAAATTTGACAGCACCTCTGCTACACAATAAAGGTAGTGGTAAAACAAAATGGAAATAAAAATAATTAAGGATAAAAAAATGTAAGCAACCAGTCTGTTATAATGACTTGCAAGACTATTACTGTGAATCCCCCCTTATTTTGGGGGTATTTTCTTTTGCTTGGTTGGTTTGGTTTGGATTTGAGGCCACATCCAGTGGTACTTAGGGCTTTTTCCTGACTTGGGGCTCAGGGATCTTTCCTGGCAGGGCTAGGAGGACAATAGAGGTTGCCAGAAATCTAACCAAGGTCCACTGCATGCAAGGCAAGCACTATAACCACCTTAACCGTCTCTACAGGTCCTGGTGATAAAATATTGAGCAAAATGCATAGAAAAAATTCACAGAAGATAGTCTCAAATAAAATTTATTTTATTAATAAAATTAATTATTAATTATTATTTTATCATTTATTATTATGTATTAAATAAAATTATAAATGTTATATTTTAATAAAATAATATAAAACTAGAACTATTTTATGGTCCCATAACACCACTAGGAGTAACATAACCCCATTCCCAAGAACAGAGAGAGTGGGTATATCTCTGGAGCAATACTGGGAGTATTCTCTCTCTCTCTCTCTCTCTCTCTCTCACTCTCTCTCTTTCACTCACTCTCTCTCTTTCTTTCTCTTTCACCCCCACACATACATACACAAAACCTAAGTGAAATCCTTTTTTAGTTCTCTGTCAACATGCATGTTTTTGTACTGGACATACATATGTGAAAAATTCGTCTCTTTTTTAAATTGAATCTCCATGCATTATAAAAATCACAGAATTACTCACTAATGAGTTTTAATGAGCATACAACGCTAATCCCTTCACCACTTACCATTTCTCTCTGCCAACATCCTCGTTTTCCCTACCACCATCCAGCCTGCCTCTATGGCAGACTTTTTTTTTTTTTAATTTGAGGCATTTTGCTTTACAATACCGTTACTGATAGGGTAACAAGCACACCACTCTACCTCCTTTCTTTACTGAGTTCTTGTCCAGAGCGGCCACTTTCCTCTGTAATTGTCATAGTGTTCCTCTCCTTGACCTATCCTTTCATCTTTCATGATGGCAAACTTTGTAATAAGTACCAGGTTTCCTGTTCATCATTTCTATGGTCTTTAGACATTAGATATTCCCTATATTTCTTATATCCCATACAAGTGAAATCATTCTATATCTGCCCTTCTCCATCTCATTCATTTCACGAAGGATATTCTCCAGATCCCCCAATGCATCATCAAATTGAATTACTGCATTTTTTCTTATGGCCTAGCCCTAGCCATACTCCATTGTGTATGTGTACCATATCTTCTTTATCCAGCTATCTATTTTGGGAAATTGAATTGATTCCACATTCTGGCTATTGAACATAGTGTATGTCGCAATGAACATAGGAGTGCAGAGGTCTTTTATGTATTATATTCGTGGGCCTTTGGAGTATATTCTAAAGAGTGAAATGGCTGCGTCATATGAAAATTGTTTCGTTTTGAACTGGAGAGACCAAAAGATCTATCTCAGGGAGACAGTCCATGAGTTTAGGTACATACATTGTACATAGCCAACACCAGTTCAATCCTTTGCTTTAACGTATGGAATCCTGAATACCACTAGGAATGACCCCTGAATATAGAACCAAAAGTGACCCTTGACCACCCCCTTACTATTAAAATAATAGTAATAAAAAGTGATTCTTTTTCTTGTAACCAAAGTCAATCTTATCACTTCTTTTTTTTTCTTTTTTTTTTACTTTTCAGGGGAGAGCACGAACGCAGTCCCCTACTACCACAAATTATGTAGTCTGGTTTCCCACATTTGGGGTCAGCACATCCGGAGTGCAATGGATAAGCCTCGCCCTGGGGAAACCACCTTCATGATCATGGTATCCCCCCTGCCAGGTAAGTATCATCACTTCTATTTTTAATCAATTCTACTTCATGACAATGGAACACATTCTCTGACCATTGACTAAACGAAGTTGCGGGCTCTATAAACTCACACTAGTCTTTCCTCTTCTAATGCCACTGTTTGTAATTAATTGCTTTATTGCCTCATTCTCTTCTTGCCATAAGGTCTACAGAGTCAGAGACTACATTGGTGTGTGTCCCATGCATTCCAAGATGTCCAAGACTGAAAAAGTGTCTCAATCTGTTTTTTAAGCTACCTCATCTTATGACAATGGTTGTTTCTTTGGCTAATTTTTGATCAGGCTAGATCTCTTGTGCTCAAAGATAAGACAGTCCTTGCATGCAGGGTGCCCACAGACTAGTGAAGAGAAACATGCTACTACAAACATGTAATGCCAGAGAGACATATTTCTGAAGTTTTTACTGAATTCAGGGAAGATGTCAAACTTGGTCTGGGTCTAGAGAAGAAAAAGCCTCCTCAGTTGTGTCTGCAGTGATTGTAATAGACTTCATAGGAGATTGAGTCCAGGGAGAAGGGAAAAGAATGCAAGCAGAGACAACCTGAATGAAGACAGGAAGTGCTGAAGGTAAAGGAATTGCAGTCATTTGTTGCCGCAGGAGTAAACAGAATAGAACAAAACACTATAGAAATTGAGCCTTAAGTGACTAATGTTTCCTGCAATGACCTGCCCCAAAAGGTTTTCTTTTAACTCCCTGTTGGGAGAAAAAATTTATTTCTATTTTATTAAATTGATGATGTATTTTCTTAGATGAATGCTCATTCTTTCTTCCATATTTTCTCTCTCATGCTTTTGTTTATTCAATTTTATGCCAGAACTTCCAAGTTTTATCTGATGGCATGAGAGTTCCTGGAACCTTATTCACTTAGAAATTAGGTGAATTTTCAGGGAGATAGTACAGGAATTAGAGTGTTTGCCTTGCATGGTTTGATCCCTGGCATAACATATAATCCCTCAAGCACTGCCAGGAGTGACCTCTGAACAGAGAGCCAGGAGTAGTCACTGAATACTGCCAGGAGTTTTCTCTCCTTTAGCCCCCGACCCCCAATCTCCCAAAGAGAACTGAAGTAACAGCACATTGGGTAGGGCATTTGCCTAGTCCCTGGCAGACCAGATTTGATCCTCAGCATCACACATGGTTCCCAAGCCTGGCAGGAGTGATTTCAAAATGAAGAATCAGGAGTAATGTCTGTGTATCATGGGATGTAGTCCCAAACAAAAACAAAACAAACAAACAAAAAAGAAGATGATGGTTTCTTATACATCCCCTGCACCCTGCACCCTCCACTTACATTGATGATGGTTTCAAGGACTTTGATATCTTTCATTCAGCTAGTAAAACACTAAGTCAGAGATTTCTCTGTTTGTCTCTTTTCACCAATTTCACTCAGAAAGCAGTTAAGGCATTTATTCACCAACAAGAATGAAGGATGTGTCTGTTGGCCATCTTTCGTTCTATTCATTTCTTCTCCCCATTTTTTCTATGGCTTTATTAGATATGTTGGAGTTCACCTTTCTGAGTGCTTTTTTTCTTCCCCTCCAAACAGAACCACATAACTTGAACCATCTTTGCTCTCCCCCCACAAATTGAGGGGGAAATAATAGAGGGTACCAAGACCAACTAGATGTATGAACATTGAGTAGAAATAAAAAATGATCAGACTTAAACACCAAAGCCAATGCCAATGACAACAGAATTGAAACCCAATCTACAACAAGCTAGACACAGAGGGGACCACTTATACTAGCAGCCTGGGGGTCAAAGGAGGGAGATATGGGATGCATGCTGGGAACAGGGGAGAAGGGAGGACAACACTGGTGATGGGAATGTCCCTAATTCAATGTCACTATGTGCCTAAAATATCACTGTGAAAGATTTGTAATTTACTTTGGTCAAAATAAAAATTATTTAATTAAAAAATAAAAGCTTGATCAGATTCAAGTTCAAAAAAAATGAAAGATGAATGGTATAATATCAAATTTTTCAGGACTAAGTATTGCCCACTCCTCCTTCATTCCCCCTGTTCCCATGACATTTTGAGGAGAAAAATCTCAGCAGAATTGATTACCATCAAGGATTTATTGGGGCAATAGCTGTCAAACTCTGGCATCTATCAAAACCACTTGGGGAAAATTAATTGTAAATGTCAATTCATGGGTTCCGCCCTGAAGGATTCTTTTCTAGAAGATTCCTAGTATAAACTTAGATTCCCATCTCTGTTTTCTTTTTTGTTGTTTAGTTTGCTGGAAAGAAATCCTGAAATCTACTAGGTAATTGTTGTTGATTATAATCTATAGCTATACAACCAGTTTCACTGCATTGGTTCAGAGCCTTTCAAATGGAGAGAGAGGTGAAAGGGGAAAGAGAGGAGAGAGAAAAGAGGAAGAGGAAGAGGAAGAGAAGAAGGAGGAAGAGAAAGAAAATGTAGTTTAATTTAAAAAATGCTGGGGCTGGAGCGATAGCACAATGGTAAGACATTAACTTGCACACAGTCAGCACAGAATGAAACCCAGTTCGAATCCCAGTATCTCATATGGTCCTTTGAGCCTGCCAGGAGCGACTTGAGTGCAGAGCCAGGAGTGACACCTGAGTGCTGCTGGGTGTGACCCAAAATATAAAAAAAATGTTATACCTCCTGCTATTGTTAAGTGGTTGGAATTATAGCAAATTCCAAAGACTGGTGAGTGTCGTGCATCCATTCTGAGTCTGGGCAGTCACAGACTTCTCTATGTTTCCACTGCGTTTCTAGTTGCCCACCCACCTGGCCCAGGCTTTCTTCTGCTTCTGCTCTTCTGAAGAGGAATATTACTGTGCACTTTAGCTAGCTCATCAGCTATTCTAATTCCTTATGTTTTGGGATTGAAAGTTGCACAATAGGGTAGATTGGAGGAACATACAGAGTATTTTTTTTTTTATAAAAGAGGAGACTCTCCTTCATACAGACCTTTTGCCTTTTGGGATACTCCAAATTCACAGAGGGCTATAGGAAGTTTCCTTCCCCCATCTGCCAGCTACTGTAGCTGCCCAAGACTCATGGCCCTAGAGCAATCCTTCACTAAAGGTTTTCATTCTTTAGCCCAAGGTTAAACCTTCCACCTAGATACAGACCAGTATTGTACATTCAGGGACTAAGTAAAAAGCATTCTTGCTTCTGGGTGATGGAGCAATTCTGAAGGACACTCCCAGTTCCTAAGATTTGTGCAGCTGAGTTCCCAATGCCTCACATGTATGCCCTTTTCCTCACTGCACAGTTTACCATGAAGCAGGGAAGGAGACAGGAAGAAGTCGGGGATCTATTAATATTCTACAATTCAGCTCACACACTGTGTCCTACTTTATCTCAAACCCACAGACGGGCGTCACTGAACAATACACCCCGTACAATAGAAGGAAGTTAGAAAACCCTCATGAGGTGAGACGTGCATTACTGCAATCCTGAAACTGAAACACAAGACCAGGTCGTGTCTGTTTGCCTTGTTTCCACATGAAGATAGCAGCAAAGCAATTTCCATCGCTCCGGAAAGTCAAAATTCACTTTATTGCCCACTAAGTCATGCAATGAGTAATGGAATGTCAGTTTTACATCCTCCAACAGAAACAAGGCAGACAAAATATATTTTTCTAAGCAACTAATTATTGTCTTGGCACTGTAGCCACTGGAAACCAACACCACAAATCTGGGGCAGGGAATGATGCTCTGGGTTCCATTTCTGGCACTACACATTAAAACCACTAATTCCCATTTCTCCTGCATGCCCACCTCCACTTCCAGTTTTTAGAAATAACACCCAAATATGCATTCATTCAAAAACATTCCAGTAGGCCAAGAAGGATAATTGGAAATGATAAATTCTAAAACTGCTTGATAATAAAAAGTAGTCACTTACTGAGTCTTACCAAGACTTGGAGTGTGACTCACAAATAATGCTGGCACTCACAGACTTGGAAGGAGTGGCTAGCAAGTGACATACTCGGAGGGACAGCTGGTTTCATTATCAGCTGCATTCAACTGGTTACAACAGGGAGGAGGCCAAGAGCCCCCAATCTATTTGCTGCTTTCAGGGAAACCACAGTTGAATGAGAGGCAAGAAAAACCTACATGAAATATTAACCAAAACCCTTCTTGTTGTTGTTATCCCAGCAGTGAATGAATGACAGACAGAAATTTAGGAATTCAGACCTCAGGGAACACAGGTGGTTGGACCATCTCAGCCAACTTTGTGTCAGTTTCATGGAAAGAGAAGCTTAAAGAACTTGATCTCTTGGTAAACCTGAAGAAAGATTGAATGAGACACTTACTTCATGAGTTAAGAATATATTCTAAGTGAGTGCAGTTAGAGAAATAACTACACCATGGAGTTTGGAGCAGTAATGTGTTAGTACGGCACTTCTCTTGAATGCAGCTGACCCAGGACGGACCGTGGTTCAATCCCCCGGTGTCCCATACGGTCCCCCAAGCCAGGAGAGATTTCTGAGAGCATAGTCAGGAGTAACCCCTGAGCGTCGCCAGGTGCAACCCAACAAAACAAAACAAAGTAAAACAAAAAAGAGAAATAACTGCACCAACAACTAATATGATAATGTTAAAAAAGTGAGAGAAGTAGTATGCCTGTCTCAAATACTCAAATACAGGCAAGGATGAGGGAGGAGAGAGATGGAAGGCTTTGGTGTGGGAAGGTTGCACTAGTGAAGGGGGTTCGTTTTATGACTGAAACCCAACTACAAACATGTTTGAAATCATGGTGCTTAAATAAATTATTAAAAAAATAAATAAGAATTAAAAAATTAAAAATTATTCCATATCTAAAAAAAAAGTAAAGAAAATAGTCTAAGGGGCCAGAAAAATAGCACAGTGGTAGGACGTTTGCCTTACATGCAGTTGACGTGGAACGGACCTGGGTTGGATCCCCAGCATCCCATATGTCCCCCGTGCCTGACAAGAGCGATTTCTGAGTGCAGAACCAGGAGTGATCTCTGAGCGCTGCCAGGTGTGCCCCACCCTCAAAAGAAGAAAGAAAAAGAAAGAAAGAAAGAAAGAAAGAAAGAAAGAAAGAAAGAAAG
>PVKC010044373.1:0-11606 GCA_004027635.1 Crocidura indochinensis | reverse complement strand
AACTCTCTGAGGGATGGGCCTCATATACTTTATCTGGGATTCTTTTGTAACAGTGTTTTACTGATCTTCCTCATTTATTTATATCAGTATATAGACATAAAAACTTGGGGGGGGCGTTGGGTTACAACTGGTAGCATTCAAGGGTTACTCTTGGCTCTGCACTCAGAAATCACTCCTGGCAGGCTTAGAGGACCATAAATTTTGCCGGGAATTGAACCCAGGTCAGTCCCATGTTGGCCTGTGCAAGACAAATACCTTACATGCTGTGCTATTGCTCCAGCCCCATTAAGAATATTTTGGTTTTTGGTCAGTTTACAGTTTTCTGAAGAGGCCCAAAGACTCTCTAATTTGCTCTATAGAGAAAAACTGAAGCTAAGGACTTCTGAGAAATTTGGAAGAGTTGTTGCAGGTTATTGGGTGTGAAATTATTTAAAAAATAGAAAAAAAACAGAAAATAGGAGAAAGAAAAGAGTATAGTATAATAGTATATAGTATAGTATAATCCCTGCCATGCACATTTCAATGAAAACATTTCAACACAGCTGCCATCCAGACCCACAGCTGCTGGCACTAGGACCAACTGCCCCCCAGAAGAACCATGGAAAGTATGCATAGAAAATTAAGGTGGCAGCTCTGATAACCAAAAAAGTGCCAAACACCTAATTAGCCTCTCAGATAAGGAGTTTAAAGAGGAAATATGGAGGATACTCATAGAACTCAAAGAAAGATTGGAACAAACTGAATGAACCACAAATAAGAATCAAGAGGATATCAAAGTCATGGGAACTCAACTTAGACCTCAACCATTCAACCCCAAGCCCCAGATCCTAACCTTAGAACTGGCACAATTCCCTGAAGCAATACCAGGAAGTAAACTCCCCAGGAGGAGTCCCTAATACTGCTCCGTTACCAATTTGCCCAGAGTAGGTTCATATGACATCCTATCCATGAGGAAACAGCAACAACTTGAGCTAAGGGCGACTTCTGAGCGCATAGCCAGGAGTAACCCCTGAGCGTCACTGGGTGTGGCCCAAAAACCAAAAAAAAAAAAATTAAAAAAAGAATCAAGAGGATATTAAAATAGAGATAAGAAAACTACAAACTGAAATAACAGAACTGAAAAATTTGGTAGACAAATGACAACCTCACTGGAAAGTATCTCCAAAGGAGTAACAGTGGCTGAGAACAGAATCAGTGAGCTTGAAAATGAGATGCATAACAAAAGAAAAAATTGGAAAAGAGCCTTAAAACAAATGATCAGACAACATAAAAAATCCTCAAAGAATATGAACAGATAAAAATAGAAGTCTTTGATAAACTCAACAAAAACAACATAATTATTAGAATACCAGAGACCTGGAAAGAAAATCCCCATGAAGACTCAATAGTCAAGTCTATCATTGCTGAGAAACTCCCAGGGCTAAAGAGTGCCTACAACCAAACCCTGTATGACCAAAGACTAGCTAAAATAGATTAAAGGAAAGCACCCAAAGACACATCCTAGTAAACAATGATGAATCCCACAGACAGAGTAGAATACTGAAATCAGCATGATCAAAAAGAAAAATTACATTCAATGAAGGATTCTTAAAATGCACAGCAGAACACCTTTGTTCATTGCAGCACTATTTACAATAGCCAGAATCTGGAAACAACCTGACAACAGATGAGTGGCTAAAGAAACGGTGGTACACATACACAATGGAATGCTATGCAGCCATCAAGATAAATGAAGTAATAAATTTTTCCTATACATGCATGGACATGGAAAATATTATTCTGAGTGAAATAAGTCAGAGGAATAGAGATAGATACAGAATAGTCTCACTCATCTGTGAGATTTAAGAAAAATAAAAGAGTATGGTAATAATAGCCAGAAACAATAGAGATGAGGGTTGGAAGGATCGCCACAATATGAAACTTACCACAAAGAGTGGTTAGTGCAGTTAGAGAAATAACTACACCAACAACTATCATGACAATGGTAGTGAGCGAGAGAGATAGAATGCCTACCTCTAATACAGGAAGGGGAAGTGGGGAGAAGGGAGATAGGGGGCATTGGTGGTGGGAATGTTGCACTGGTCAAGGGGGCATTCTTTGTGATGGCTGAAATCTAATTACAAACATGTTTGTAATTATGGTGCTTAAACAAAGATACTATTATTAAAAAAAAATAAGAGGACACTGGGAAGTCAGAATGAGAAAGCCCTGAACTGAGAGAGTGTAGGCATAGATTTGTGATGGATTGTCAAGGAGCATAGCAGAAACATTAACATTAAGTTTTGGAAAATTCCCAGCATACTTTCTATATGACTTGCTCATCTGGGCATTGTGTATGGCCTTTCAGAAATTGGGTCTGTTTGTCTGACAAACGTGGTAATTTTCTTTCAACCCCAGCTAACTCAATTGGAGAGAGTGGAATTCTTCTATACTTAGGAATTAGTCCTAAAGTGTCATGCTATGGTGAAAGCCAAAATATTTTATGCCAGCACTTTTATCTTTGAAGTTGTGAGAAGTCCTCAAAATGGAGCCTCTGTCTCTGATTTAGGCTGTAAAGTTTTTTTTATCCCCTTATACCTTATTTTCTTTATTTTATTTATAACTTATCTTATATTTGGGTGAGTGACACACCAGGTGATGAACTGGGCTTACTCCTGGCTCTGTAATCTTTCATGATGGGCTTGGGGAACCATATGAGGTTCTGGGAAATGAACCTGGGATGGTCACTTGCAAGCAAGCATCCTATCCACTGTTCTATCTCTCTGGACGCATCTGATCCTACATTGTAAGTTTTAGATTATGTTTTCCTTGAGTTTAGAACAAAGTCCTAACCACACCTCCCAGGATAAAATTCTGAAATTCTTAGAGGCTAAGGATGTGTTCTAGAAGTAGAGTACATGGCTTCTACTTACATAATCCTGAGTTCTAGCCTGCCACTGTATCACCTGCCCCACCTCCACACCCCTCAGTCACATTAATCTCAAGCACCTGAAAGGTGTGGTCCTAAAACAATAATTAAACAAAAAAGATGTACAGCAGAACTGTCACAAGAAACCCTCAAGACCTGAAGGTAGTGGTGGTATAGAGTGACAAAACTATATGAATGCTTCACCCAGCCAGACTCACATTCAGATTTAAAGGAAGGATACATAGCTTCACAGATAAATAACAGCTCAAAAACTTGATGGAAGTAAATAGCCTTAAAAGAAAAACGGAAAGATATACTTTAAGACAACACAGACCACAACACACCAAACTCCTACACAATGACACTAAATCCCATGACAATTATCTCTCTCAATGTCAATGGACTAAATGCACTAGATAAGAGACACAGAGTGGCAAATTGATCAAAAGCTGAACCCATCTGAATAAGAAACACATCTGAATAGGCAAAACAAACATAGACTCAAAATCAAAGAATGGAGAAAAATTATCCAAGAAAACAACTTACTTAAAAAAAGCTGAAGTGGTCATATTAATATCAGATGACAAAAACTTTAAACTTAGAAAAGTTATAAGGGACAAAGATGGATATTTCATAATAATAACAGGATATGTACAAGAAGAAATTACACTCCTAAACATATATGTACCCAATAAGGGACCAGCAAAATATTTAATACAATAGTTGACAAATCTGAAAGAAGACATCAATAGCAGCACTGTAATAGTGGGAGATCTCAACATACCCTGTCAACCCTTCATAGGTCAACCAGGTTTAAACCTAACAAGAATATACTGGCTTTGAAAGGCGTGGTGATGCAAGCAGTATGG
The DNA here is from genome assembly GCA_004027635.1 of Crocidura indochinensis. Classification (NCBI taxonomy): domain Eukaryota; kingdom Metazoa; phylum Chordata; class Mammalia; order Eulipotyphla; family Soricidae; genus Crocidura; species Crocidura indochinensis. The sequence goes on along the minus strand of PVKC010044373.1, from coordinate 7,829 downwards.
CATTTGCCTTGCACTTTCTAACCTAGGACTGACTGTGATCGATCCCCTGGCATTTCAAATGGTCCCCCAAGCCAGGAGCAATTTCTGAGCACATAGCTAGGAGTCACCTCTGAGTGTCACCAGATGTGGCCCAAAAACCAAAAATAAAGGGGGAGGAGAAATGGAATAAAGTGGCTAGTAGATATATATAGGGTGCTCCACCCTCAGAAAGCTGGATGAAAACATTCTTTTCCAATGTACATGGGTCATTCTCCAGGATATACCACATGCTAGCTCACAAAACATATCTCCATTAAATCAAGAGGATAGAAATTGTACAGACTACCTTCTCATGTCACAATGTACTGAAATTAGAAGTGAACTACAAAAAGACACAGAGGAAAAACTTTAACAACTGGAAATTAAATAGCTCAATACTGAATAACCGGTGGATCAGCTGTTTTTGAGCAGCATGTTGTTTAGTCTCTGTTAGATTTTTTTTCCACATCTTTTTACAGTCAATCTTGATTTCTGTTGTGTTGTGGTCTGATAGGGTGCTTGGTACAATTCATACATAAGTGACTTTATGTAAATTATATTTGTGTCCTAAGGCATAGTCTATTCTAGAGAAGTCTTCATGTGAACTTGATAAAAATATGTATTCTGGGGCCGGAGAGATAGCATGAAGTAGGGCACTTTTCTTGCATGCAGAAGGACAGTGGTTTGAATCCTAGCATCCCATATGGTCTTCCGAGCCTGCCAGGAGCAATTTCTGAGTGTAGAGCCAGGAGTAACTCTTGAGCACTGCTGGTTTGCCCAAGAAACAAAACAAAACAAAAAAAGAATGTGTATTCTGATTTTTGAGGATGGAGTGCCCTGTATAGGTCCATTAGTCCTATTTCTTCTAGTTTCTCATTTAGGGCTCTTATGTCTTTGCTAGTGTTCTGCCTAATGGATATATCTAGTGGTGATAATGGTGTGTTGAAGTCTCCTACTACTATCACATTTCCTTCCACATGTTTCTTTAGGTTTGTGAGCAAAAGCCTTACATATTTTTTCTGGTTCTGCATTTGGTGCATAAATGTTGATCAAAGTTAGTGCTTCGTGGCCCAACATTCCCCTGATCAATAAATAGTGTCCATCTTTGTCTCTGAGTACTTTCTTGAGATTGAATGCAATTTGCTCTACATAAGTATAGTTTTCGCAGCTCTTTTTTGTTTTTCCAGTGGCTTGAGTAATTGATTTCCATGCATTTATTCTAAGCCTGTGTTTATCCTGATCTTTTATGTGTGTTTCCTCCAGGCAGCAGATACCTGGTTGTTTCCTGATCCAACTCTACACTGTGTCTTTTAATAGGAGTATTTAATCCGTTGACATTTAAGGAGATTATTGACAGAGAGGGTTGTTGTGCTATTATATTGTGTAGGGTTGTTGTTGTTGTTGTTGTTACAATTGGGTTTTGGGGTTGTGTAATTGATTTCTAAGTAGTTCTTTTAGAGTTGGTTTGGTTAGCACAAATATTGTGAGCTTTTTTTGTCTGAGAATGTTATTAGTCCTCTCTCCCATGTAAATGATAATTTTGCCAGGTAGTGGACTCTAGGTTGAAAGTATCTTTCATTCAGTAGTTTAAATATGTCTTTCCACTGTTTTTTGCCTGAATTATTTCAAATGGGAGATCTGGTTTGACTCTTTTGTTCTTTCTTTTGTAATTGAGGTTTTATTTTCTCCCTAATTGCTTTGAATAATTCATCTCTCTCTCTTTTTTTTCTTTTTGGTTTTTGGGCCACACCCACAGTGCTCAGGGGTTACTCCTGGCTGTCTGCTCAGAAATCGCTCCTGGCAGGCATGAGGGACCATATGGGACACCAGGATTCGAACCTACCATCTTTGGTCCTGGATTGGCTGCTTGCAAGGTAAATACCGTTGTGCTATCTCTCCGGGCCCCTCATCTCTCTTTTTCTCATGTGGATTATTATATGTCTTGGTGTTGATCTATTAGGGTCTATTTTATTCGGAACTCTTTTTGCCTCTTGGATTTGTACAGGTGCCTCTTTCCAGAGCACTCTCTGGAAAATTTCTCTACTATTATTTCCCTCACTACTTGTCCTTTCCCTTTCCCTTTTTCCTCTCCTTTTGGTATTTCTATAATTTGTAGATTATTTCTTTTGTTTTGTTTATTAAGTATTTTAGTTCAATATTTGTCTCTCATTTCTTTATTGGCTTCATTGTTGTTGCTAGCTTGCATTTTGTCTTCAAGCTCATCTATGTGATTCTCTATGTGTAATCTAAGACTTTGAATGCTGATTTTAGTTTCTCGTACATGTATTTCATGCACTTTGGAGAACTTGGAAATCTGCTAGAATTTCTCTCCAAAACCCAGATGCCAGTGTCTTCCTTAGTTTCCTCATTGTTCTTTGTATAGGCTGGGTTGGGATGCTGGAGTTTCAGGATGTTTTTTTTTAAAAAAACAAAAGATGGTTTGTTTAAATGTGTAAGAGTTGGTTGGAGGTATATTTGTTTTAGGGTTTATTTATTCTAGGTAAGTGAGGTTACTCAAGTATGGTAGATACGTTGCAGTCTAGTTTGTTGGGTTTTTCTTTTGCTTTGGGGGCTGCATATTTTCTAAGGGAAAGAAATATTGGGCCCTATCTGCCCAGAACTGTTTTCTATAAATTGAATTATCAGCAAGGTTTGTGGGGCAGTGGGACTATGGCCAAAGTGTGTATGTACAGATCCCACTGACCTCTCCTGATCAAGAGTAGTATGGACTTCTGACTGGTAGTGGCTGGAGATGCAGTGGAGCAGTTAGTGAGGGGTCCTTTTCTTGTGATCCAGATGTGAAACCTGCCTTTAGGTTCCCTGTATCCCACCCCCACTGAAGTACCCACAAGGATGGGGTGATGAATGCTTCTGAAGGGGGTGCACCCACCTCTCCTTAGCCATAGGGACTTTTGGCTGACTGGTGGCAGCTAGAAATGCAATAGAGGCTTTAGGAGCACATTTTATCACTACCAACTACAAACATGTTTGTAATCATGATGCTTAAATAAAGATATGATGATTTTAAAAGAATATATTTTTTGTTTTTTTGATCAAATCTAATATTATTTTTTTACTTTTTATTCATATTGTTCCAACTTTATTCAGTCCAGCTTTATCTATTTGATTCCATGTCTCTTTGGTATACCCCTCCCTTTGCTTTTGAGTATTATATCATTTCTGCTACTACAAGAAGTTCAACACTCATCTTGCATATTCCCTTCACCAATCCTAGAAATGCCCATATCTATAAGAAAATATTCTAGTAGAATTCTTTTTTTTTTTTTTTTGGTCTTTGAGTCACACCCGGCAGTGCTCAGGGGTTACTCCTGGCTCCATGCTCAGAAATTGCTCCTGGCAGGCACGGGGGACCATATGGGGCACCGGGATTCGAACCGATGACCTTTTGCATGAAAGGCAAACGCCTTACCTCCATGCTATCTCCCGGGCCCCTCTAGTAGAATTCTTTATTAGAAGAATTCTCTAAAATTTAACCACAGAAGGAAGAATACTACTAGAAACCAAGATGTAGGTAAATTCTCAGTGCTCAAAGCTCAGACCACTCAGTGACTAGAACTCAGAAATACCCATATAAGTACATGTATCTACCATTATTTAATGCCTATGTGGATAGACTGTATATGTATGCATATATAAATGTGGGTGTCTTCATACACATAGATTCACCTGTATCTATATTGTTATGTTTTACACCTTCAACCACACGTTGCATGCCAATGACGACTTTTGATGTGTAAAAGCAGCATGAGAAAACTAGATGCTAAAAGGGGTACTCCCTAAGAAAGGAGTCAAAGTAAAGCATGCACCACTGATTGTCTTTCTTTCAGAGTTGGAGCCTATGCCAAGGACGGGGAAGGTCATAAACCTCCATTAACAAGTACCCCAGAAACTATCTACGTTTTGACAGGAATCCCCCCTGGTTTCTCCATGACTAAACAAGAAATACTGATGTGGGGCCGGGCGGTGGCGCTGGAGGTAAGGTGCCTGCGCTAACCTAGGACGGACCTCGGTTCGATCCCCCGGTTCCCCATATGGCCCCCCCACCCCGTGCCTGCCAGGAGCTACTTCTTAGCGAATATCCAGGAGTAACCCCTGAGTGTCACCCGGTGTGGCCCAAAAAACAAGAAACAAAACAAAAAAAAAAAAGAAAGAAATACTGATGTTTTCTGTTTTCCCAAGTTAACTCAGTGAGCTCAAAATGTGTTTGTCACCATGAAAACCATTTAAGAGAGAGGGAAGAAATTCATTTTTTTTTTTGCATCAGAGTAAAAATACTGTGGGTTGTTTTTATCAGATTTTTCCAGTTATTGATTTTTTTTGTTCCTCAGCAAATGTCATTCAGAATTGCTTACAACAAAGATGGATTAGGAGGACAAAAGAAATCTGAAGCATTTTCAGACTCCTAGTTAGAAGGGGAAAAGCGCTGGTTTTGGAACATTCCTCAGTGCGAATAATGTGAACCAGAATTTGATGACTCATGAATCTAAATGCGCACTCTGATTGGTTGAACTCTGAACCCAAGGGTTCCTGAGGTAGGGGGTGGTGGGTATTTTTATTGCACTGAAAACAAAATTAAAGTTGTTTTTAAAATCCTACTGAACTGATTCAAATTAGAACCAGTCTTTAGAAAAAGTTAAGTTACAAAGGAAAAAATCAGAAAAGCACAATCAATTTCATACAAGTACATATTTCACTTACTTCAGGTGTCTGGCACATAAAAACCTATAGTTTATGTGTAGAAACTTTAAAATTTTTTATTTAAGGGGCCGGAGAGATAGCACAGCGGTAAGGCATTTGCCTTGGCCATAGAAGGACAATGGTTCAAATCCCCGCATCCCATATGGTCCCCTGAGCCTGCCAGGTGCGATTTCTGAGCATAGTGCCAGGAGTAGCCTCTGAGCACTGCCATGTGTGACCCAAAAACCAAAAAAAAAATTATTTAAAACATTTTGATTTACAAATTTACACATAGTTGGGTTTTAGACATATAATGTTTCAGGATCAATTCCACCACCAGTGTCAACCTCCCTCCACCAATATTCCCAGGGTCTATCCCATGCCACCATCCCCTATCCCAGCCTACCAGCATAGCAGGCACTTTATAAGTTTTGTGTTACATGGTCAGAGCCTGTAGTAGACCCCATGACGATATGCTTCAAGTTTGGAGATACTCTGTATGTCTTAGGTAAAGAAATTTCCTTTCTAATTTTCCCAATACTTACTGTATCTATCTATCTATCTATCTATCTATCTATCCATCTATCTATCTATCTATCCATCCATCCATCCAACTATCTATCTATCTATCATCTAAAACCCTGCCACTGCAGTCCCCTTTTCTTTTTTCTTTTTTCCTTCATTTCTTTCTTCTATTAAATTTATAATCCCTGCCTCTTGACAAGGGGTCCTTCTTGCTTTTTTTCTTTGTTTTTTTTTTCTTCAACAGAACCATAGAGCATAAATCACTTCTTCTGTCTCATAAATTAAGGGGGGGAAGCCAATGATAGGTACCAGGGGCAAACAGCCCCACAAACATTGAGTGGAAATTTAAAAAATGATCAAACCTAAATACCCAACCCAAAGTCAACAACAATAGAATCAAGAGACCCAAACTACAACAAGTTATACACAAAAGGGACATGTTATATTGGCAGTCCAGGGGGCTAAGGGTGGAGGTAAGGGAAGCTTGCTGGGAACAGGGGTGGAGGGAGTTGAACACTGCTGGTGGAAATTGCCCTAATTCACTGTCACTATGTACCATAAATATAACTGTGATATACTTGTAATTCACATTGGTCTCAATAAAAATAAAATAAAATAAAATTTGGTTGTTAAAGTTTGGGCCTCGTGATTTCATTGTTGTTGATTCTGGTTTGGATATTTAGTTCTGTTCTTTCTTTCTTTTTTTTTTTTTTTTTTTTTTTTTTTTTTGGTTTTTGGGTCACACCCGGCAGTGTTCAGGGGTTACTCCTGGCTCCATGCTCAGAAATTGCTCCTGGCAGGCACGGGGGACCATATGGGGCACCGGGATTCGAACCGATGATCTTTTGCGTGAAAGGCAAATGCCTTACCTCCATGCTATCTCCCGGGCCCCAGTTCTGTTCTTTCTTAACACCAACAATGTACCTGAGACCCCATAGCCCCATAGCTCTTGTCTCCTATCATTTCTTATGTGTCTTTCTTCTCCCCCACTCAATTTCTTTCCTCACTATATTCTGAGACCTACAGTTTTAACAATCCCTAATTAGGCCATTGCATTTCTTCATGCATTTTTTCTAAATACCATATATAAATGATATTATCTTGTATCTATCCTTCTTTTGGCTTACTTTATTTAACAATATCTTCCAGTTTTACTATGTTACAGGGAATTGCATGATGGCATCATTCCTTACAGCTATGTAGTATTCCATTGTGTATATGTACCACATCTTTATGATATATTTGTTTGTTGTTGAACACTTAGGTTGATTGTAACTCTTAGCTATTGTACCGAGTGCTGTGATAGATAATGGTGTGCATACATCCTTTTGGATGAGTGTATTTTGGAGGGGAGGAACACCTTGTGATGCTCATGGGTTACTCTTAACTATTCACTCAGAAATTGCTCCTGGTTTGGAGGACCATATGGGATGCCAAGGAATAGAACCGCAGTCTGTCCTAGGTTAGCTTGTGCAAGACAAAGGCCCTACTGCTTGCACCACGGTTCCAGCCCCTGGATAAGTGTATTGTTATTCTAGAGAATAGATACCCAAAAGCAGGATTACTGGATTATATATGGCAGTTCAATTCTAAGTTTACTGAGAACCATTCATACTATTTTCCATAGGAGTTTGACCAGACAAAATTCTCACCAGCAGTGGATGAGATGTTGGAATACTTTTAATTAAATCTTATTTTACCTACTTACCAAATTAACCAACACATCTTATTCCCTCTTCAGGGTTAACCAAAACATCTTAAATGTTTCAAAGGCTACTGAGTGGCCGAAGGCAAAGTAGAAACCCCTAACTTTTAAAAAACCAAGCACTTTGCAAGAGTTTTTTTTTTGTGTGTGTGTGTGTGTATTTTTGTGTATTTGCAAGTTGTACTTTTCTTAAATCAGTTGTAGGTCTTTGGCACACAGGAGCCCTTATATACTGCCTCTGCTCTGCTACATAATAGGACCATAAACCAACCCACCCAGAACACCTCCTGAGGGCACCTCAACAGAGGTGAGCTGTCCCTGCCCATAAGGGTGAAGCCATAATGAACAACCTATACAAAAGCAAATCCTACAAAACACTGCTTCAAGAAATAAAAGAGGACACAAGGAAATGGGAGCCCATACTGTTTATGGACTCAGAATACTAACATCACTAAAATGGCAATTTTAGTGCCAATTCCCAAAGTATTGTAGAGATTTAATGCAATTCCTCTAAGGATACCCATGGCATTCTTCAAAGAAGTGGATCATACACTTCTGAAATTCATTTGGAACCATTAACACTCATGAATAGCTAAAGCAATTTTGAGGAAAAAGAACATGGTAGGCATCACTTTCCCCAACTTTAAATTGTACTACAAAGCAATAGTCATCAAGAATAAATAGTCATTAGAATAAAGACAGACCCTCAGATCAATGGAAATACTTAAATACTCAGAGAATGTTCCCCAGACATACACTCAATCAATCTTTGATAGAGTCAAGAAAAGTAAACTGGGGGCCCGGGAGATAGCATGGAGGTAGGGCGTTTGCCTTTCATGCAAAAGGTCATCGGTTCGAATCCCGGTGCCCCATATGGTCCCCC
>PVKC010044372.1:0-11603 GCA_004027635.1 Crocidura indochinensis | reverse complement strand
AAAAAAAAAAAAAAAAAAAAAAAAAAAAAAAAAAAAAAAGAAAGTAGGGGCCGGGCGGTGGCACTGGAGGTAAAGTGCCTGCCTTGCTGTGCTACCTAGGACGGACCGTGGTTCGATCCCCCAGTTTCCCATATGGTCCCCCAAGGCAGGAGCGACTTCTGAGTGCATAGCCAGGAGTAACCCCTGAGCGTCACTGGGTGTGGCCCAAAAACCAAAAAAAGAAAAGGAAAGTAGAGAAAAAGGACACATTGAACAGAATTTTTTTTTTTTTTGGTTTTTGGGTCACACCCGGCAGTGCTCAGGGGTTACTCCTGGCTCCATGCTCAGAAATTGCTCCTGGCAGGCACGGGGGACCATATGGGGCACCGGGATTCGAACCGATGACCTTTTGCATGAAAGGCAAACGCCTTACCTCCATGCTATCTCCCGGGCCCCTGAACAGAATTTTTATATTTTTATATTTTCATGGGCCTTAGGGAAATAACAAGGAGCCCTTGGACAGGATCCAACGAAAGTCAAGGCTGAAATTGATGCTCATGTGTGGATTTTGGTGTAAATGAGAGATGCCATGAAAACACCCTGAAGAAGTTGATTCTTACATGTGTTCAAATGAAAAATGCTAAATGCACTTTGTTACACAGAATGAGGACAGGAGTTGAGGGGAAGGGGTCTACCTTGAAGGAGAATGCTCTCTCTCTTCCTGCTGAACACCTAAAGATTTGAAGAGCTTCGTCATTGGTGTGATGAGCCTCTAATTCCTCACTGAACTAGTTTCCTGGATGACTTGTAAAAACATTTTCCTTGGTACCTTGTGTTGATTTAGTTTGAGTTTCTATGAGTTTCTCATCAGAAAATGTAAGTATAGTTTTGAGATGGGTCTCAGCCTTCAACTCCCACCTTTCTTTCTTTCTTTCTTTCTTTCTTGCTTTCTTGCTTTCTTGCTTTCTTGCTTTCTTTTTCTTTCTTTCTTTCTCTTTCTTTCTTTCTTTCTTTCTTTTTTCTCTTTTTCTGTTTTTCTTTCTTTCTCTTTTTCTCTTTCTCTCTCTTTCTTTTTCTTTCTCTCTCTTTTTCTTTCTCTCTCTCTCTTTCTTTCTTTCTTTCTCTCTCTCTCACACACACTCGCTCACGTATGATCACACAACAGGTGGATGTTCTTAATTCAGATTCTCACCCTCCCACTCACAAAGTGTCAGCTGCATTATTACTGGCACCTGGACAGACTCCCTGAGAGAATGGTCTTCATGTGTGAATGTCTATTCTTCCTTGGATGGTAGATGATTGTGAGAAAGCTTTTCCCTCTTCCACAGACCAGGAGGAGAGAGAAACTTACACTATCTAGTCAGAATTAAGGACGAATCCACAAACTATACTGAACCTTTCCTTCCAAAATACCATGACTCACAAGGGGATGCCAGAGGTGAGATCTTTAAGTCTATGTTCATCCAGTCATTATCCACATTTCCCTTATCGTATTTGAACCTCCAAGCACGTAATTTCCCTGTGGAAACCTATCCTGGCCAGAAAAGGAATCTTCCTAATCGGTGTCTGTGCCCAAGAGGGTAGAGGAGCCATCAGAGAGTTCAGGTTTTCTTCCTTTTGCTCCACAAATTACCTCCTTGCATCATCTCTAGATGCCCTGGTGCCTTGTCTTGACCTGAGTTTGAATTTTCTCCTGAGACCAACTGAGGAAGGTGTCTGGGTTAAGTCCTTTGCTACTTCAAAGCCCTGATTCAGTGGACATGACCCTACTTTTAGTTTGTAAAAAAAAATCTCTAGTTTCCTTTACACAGAGGGGGACAGTAAAGTCTTTACATAACAAGACAGGGGTGTATGTAACAGACATATTATGGCATCTTCTGAAAGTAATGACACATTATATCTTTTGGTGATCACAAATTGAAAGTCTTTATGATGCTCCTCTTGCTAAATTCCTGACAGGCCTTTTTCTTAAAAAAATATTTCTTTGCTCTAATAAAATTTGGTTTTGCTATGTTCTCCCACTGCATTTAGGTTTTAGAAAATTATTTAATTTAAACTGTATAGTTGCAATTTGTTCATAATATAATTGGAATGCTTTGGACTTTATTTCTATTACATCAAACTGCAAGAAGGGCTAAATTTTTCTTTTTTAATTTTTGGGCCACACCTGGTGACACTCAGGGGTTACTCCTGGCTATGTGCTCAGAAATTGCTTCTGGCTTGGGGACCATATGGGACGCAGGGGATTGAACCCAGATTCATCCTGGTAGCCACGTGCAAGGCAAATGACCTACCACTGTGCTATCTCTCTGATCCCAGAGCTCAATATTTTTGTCTCAGTAAGAGCTCTCGATTGTTCATTGAATGTTCTTTTCTGGGGCCCGGGAGATAGCATGGAGGTAAAGTGTTTGCCTTTCATGCAAAAGGTCGTCGGTTCAAATCCTGGTGCCCCATATGGTCCCCCGTGCCTGCCAGGAGCAATTTCTGAGCATGGAGCCAGGAGTGACCCCTGAGCACTGCCGGGTGTGGACCCCCCCCCAAAAAAAAGAAAGTTCTTTTCCTGCTACCTCACAGCCAACACTCAGGTGTACCAACTGATGCCTTTTTCCCCTACACCTCTGTCACCACATTCAGATTGTGTCTCATCCTCAGAGCCAATGGTATTTTCTGTTAGTCATTACCCTGATAAATGACAGACCTTTTTTTTTTATCTCCTTCCATGCTGGGTTGGATCACAGGTCTCCTGTGTGAAAGACAGTTGTTCTCTCTGAGTCACATTCTCTTCCCAATAATTTAATTTGCTGCTGTTCTTGATGAAACCCAGTCAATGACAATGATCAAGTTTACTGTGAGTTAGTTTCAGGTTGTTTTTGCCCATTAAGACCCTATCATGATGGAGTAATAGAACAGCGTGGAAGGTGTTTGTTTTGCATGCAGTCAACCTGGGTTCAATCCCTAGCAGCCCATAGGATCCCAGGGCCTACCAGAGGTGATTTTTGAACACAGAGCCAGGAATAATATCTAAACAACACTGAGGTGGCCCCTATCACAGAAGAAATTCATTGTATAGGAAATGCTGTATTTATTTCCATAAAGATCTCATTTACTAAAAATTATGTTGTGAGTGTTGAAACTCACTGTCCAGCTGCCAATGGCCCTCAAGTTGGACAGAGGAAATAGAAAAGATGCTGGTGTCAGAATTTTGAAAAGCCAATCATTGTTTCCTTTGAGGACAAAGAAACTGCCTTGTAGTATGGATGGCAAGTGTCTGAGAACCAAACCATATGGCAAAGAACCTTTGCTTCAGAGTCCCCAGAAGAAATTGAACCTAGGATACGTGGTTAATTTTGGGCAACATCTGACTATACTCAGGACTGTATCCTGGCACAGTGCTCAGGGATCATTTTTGGTGGGGCAATGAAATGAACTGAAAAGCTGAGAATTGAACCCAAGTCTGTTGAGTCTGGGGCAAGTGGCTGCCGGATAGTACTGTCCCTGGGACCTTCCCTGAATATTGCCCTCTTAGTCAATGATATTCTGTTCAAGTTCTAACATCCATAATTAGTAATACTGAGTTAGTTATTGGGGGATGTTTTGTGACCATAATAGGCTGTGTTCAGGGTTTTCTCCTACTTCTCAGGTCAAGAATCAGGCATGACAGGGTTAGGGATCCAACTGAGATCAGGTGTGTGCAAGTCATATGTCTTACACTATCCCAAGCCCAGATAGTAATATGTTTGTTTTAATCAGTAATGTAACAATTTGCATTGCCTTCTAAATGTAATTTGTAAATATTTATTTATGTGTGGAAATGAAAGGGATTTGTAGTTAACTCTTTTTTTTTTTTTTTTTGGGTCACACCCGGCCGTGCTCTGGGGTTACTCCTGGCTCTATGCTCAGAAATTGCTCCTGGCAGGCATGGAGGACCAAATGGGGCACCGGGACTTGAACTGATGACCTTTTGCATGAAAGGCAAACGCCTTACCTCCATGCTATCTCCCGGGCCCCTTGTAGTTAACTCTTTCCACTTTAAGTAAGTCACAGTTGTGGCTTTCTGGGGACCCAGGCCAGCGGGGAAAGAGGGGTGAATGCCGCGACTAATTTATGGGTTCACTGAAGCCGACCCAACCCAAATATCTGTGAAGGAAATCTTTAAGAAGTTAGTAGATATGCTCAGGACAACGTCTCGCTGATCAAGAGAGTTTATTGCCAGGGAAAATAGCTTATAAAGGTAGAACACGTGGAGCGTTACAAGCACATCACTGAACTTTCCACCAATTACAGCATGGGGGCGTTATCAGCATAAACTGGGGGCAGGAATTAGGGAGGGGTAAAGAGGTAGACTTGAGCACATGTAAAATGTTAATCTTGCTTGTATTGAAAGCACAAGTAAAATGTTACCAAACAGGATCTTATAAATTTTTTACTCAGCTAGCATAAATAAAACATCAGTTGTAAACACATCAGTTTCTTGCTAAAACAAAATCAAGTTGCTCTATAAGGGTTACTTCCCCTGGCTGGGTGGTAGGGCTGCTCTGTGTAAACTTTAACTTTTGTAGTCAGCCATTTTCTTTCTCCTCAGGGCATGAGTGCCTCTTGCCACGTGGGTAACAAGGTCAGGTACTTCTGAGACACCATTTAGTTCTAGGTTCTATCAGCTCCCCACACACAGTAATAACTTTTACTATACAATGAAGATAAAACACATGAGGATAACTGGCAGATTCCTTAACATTTGTTGTAAGACAGAGATGTTATAACCACACAGAATCAGAGGTGAGTCTAACACAGAGCCTAACCACTGTGGGTAGACCATAAAGAGACCAACACAGATCAGTAAACCTTCACCATATCATGCATTTAAAAATAATAAACATTAGATGAAAAATTTTACTACTAGATATGTTTAGCATCCAGCCAGATAGTAGTTAAAATAGTTCAAGTGATTAAAAGTGGATATTACTGTAATTAACCTTTTTGACCTTTGCACTTACATTTGAAGTCAGCTTTCATTATTTCTTTTTTGTTTTTGTTTTTGGGCCACACCCAGTGATGTTCAGGGGTTATTCCTGGCTATGTGCTCAGAAATCGTTACTGGCTTGGGGGACCATATGGGCACAGGGGGGATCAAACTGCAGTTCATCCTAGGGTAGTGGTGCAAGGCAAATAGGGCCTACTGCTTTCGCCACCACTCCGACCCCAGCTTTCATTGTTTCTGTTATTTTTATTATTATTTATTTAGGATCGGATTATTCACAATCTTCAGGGTTTTGTTTTGGAAAGATATGTTTGTACTTTATGTTTTTGTTTTTGTTTGGGTCACACCCAGCAGCTCAGGGGTTATTCCTGGCTTTATGCTCAGAAATCGCTCCTGGCAGGCTCGGGGGACCATATGGGATGCCAGGATTCTAATCACTGTCCTTCTGCATACAAGGCTATCTCTCCGGCCCGTGTTTGCACTTTTGAAGAGGAAAGCCAATGGGAAGAGTTCAAGCAATAACAGACAGAAAAAAAACCCTCAGATATTAGAAAGAACCTAAAGTTATATATGAAATATAGACATTGAAATATGTGGAAGAAAGTCAACAGATATTGTAGGCAATCCATTGAAGAACAAGTCTTATTTCTAAAATCTGATCAGTCTCTGAGTCATGTGTTGACCTGCAATTATAGGAAAGTCTTCACTGAAGTATAACTGACCTTTTTGTCATTCCTTGCACAAAAAGAATGTTCAGAGCCCTCTTGATATCTTTGTTTCTGAGGCTGTAGATGAAGGGGTTCAGCATGGGGGTAATCACTGTGTACAACACGGAGGCAATGGTACCCGCATTTGACCTTTCACTAGCCCCTGAGCTCAGGTATACCCCTATGCCTGTTAAATAAAACAAGGCTACCACAGAGAGGTGAGAGGCACAGGTGAAAAAGGCTTTATACTTGCCCTGAGCCGATGAGATGCCACAAATGGAGAAGGCGATCTTATAGTAGGAGTAAATAATACCGAGTAGAGGACCCCCGCCAAGTAGGAAGGTAGCACTATACTTAACCATGTTGTTCAGAAAAGTGTCCGAACAGGCACATTTCACTACCATATTGAGTTCACAAAAAAAGTGTGGGATCTCCACCTGGGTGCAGAAGGACAGACGCAATGTCACTAGGACTTCAAGGGAAGAATTCAGGATACTCAGAACCCAGCACCCCAGAAGCAAGAGCCCACAGAGCCGGGGATTCATGATGACCGTATAGTACAGGGGGTGGCAAATAGCCACAAAGCGGTCATAAGCCATGACAGTCAGGAAGAAATCATCTAGGCTGACAAAGAGAAGGAAGAAGAATATCTGAGACATGCAGCCTTCATAACTTATCGATTTTCTGTGCAACTGGATGTTCACCAGCATCTTGGGGACAGTGGTGGAGACATAGCAGATATCAGTCAAAGACAGATTGGTGAGGAAGAAATACATGGGGGTGTGGAGGTGGGGGTCAAAGCTAGTGGCCATGATAATGAGCAAGTTTCCCATCACTGTGATCAGGTACATAAACAGGAACATCACATAGAGGAGCAGCTGTAGCTCTGGGTCCTTGGAGAACCCCAAGAGAATAAACTGGGGAATTTCTGTATCATTTTCTGCTGCCATGTGCTGGGTTTGATTCCAGAAAAAAAGGGAGAGAACATGATTAAATTTCATGTTACTGCTTTCTCCAGGTACCTGAAAAGCTACATGGTAAAATTTGAGGTCAAGGGGGCCGGGCAGTGGCGCTGGAGGTAAGGTGCCTGCCTTGCCTGCGCTAACCTAGGACGAACCCCGGTTCCCCATATGGTCCCCCGTGCCTGCCAGGAGCGACTTCTGAGCAAATAGCCAGGAGTAACCCCTGAGTGTCACCGGGTGTGGCCCAAAAACCAAAAAAAAAATTTGAGGTCAAGAAGTATCATTTAAGGGGCCGGAGAGATAGCATGGAGGTAGGGTATTTGCCTTGCATGCAGAAGAAGGTTGGTTCAAATCCTGGCATCCCATATGGTCCCCTGAGCCTGCCAGGAGCGATTTCTGAGCATAGAGCCAGGAGTAACCCCTGAGTGCTGTTGGGTATGACCCTCCCCTCAAAAAAAGAAGTATCATTTGATTTATAAGAAAATTTTTTTGGTGTTTGGGCCACACCCAGTGATGCTCAGGGGTTACTTCTGACTATGGGCTCAAAAATTGCTCCTGGCTTGGGGGATCATATGGGATGCTGGCAGATCAAACCACAGTCCGTCCTTGGTCAACCGCATGCAAGGCAAATGCCTTACCACTGCACCATAATTATGGTCCCTGATTTTAAGAATTTTAAATATGGTCTGATAGGACTGTGTTCCCAGTGAAAATTCTCCATGTACACCAATCTTCTGTCTTAGTTGTGGTATTTATATCAGAAACTAATTTTACTCAACGTAGCACATTTTTGGTCACTGTAGTGCTCAGGGTTTACTTCTGGCTCTATGCTCAGAAGTCACTCCTGGCAGACATGGGGGATGCTGGGATATGAACCACTGCCCATCCTGAATTTGGTTGCATGTAAGGCAAACGCCCTACCGCTGTGCTATCTCTCTGGCCCCTCAACATAGCATTTATAAATATATTGTGTGCTAAGTTTTGGAAAATAACGTGAATAATATGTACAATGTTTTAGGATATCACCTTGCAACTAAATATGAGAAACCAAATTACAAATGTCCCTACAATTCAATGATGGAGGAAAGACTCAGCATTGTATTTTATGGAAAGTACCAATTGGGAACTGGTGAAATTAAGAAAAAGAAAGTAGGGGCCCGGGAGATAGCATGGAGGTAGGGCGTTTGCCTTTCATGTAAAGAGTCATCGGTTCAAATCCCGGTGTCCCATATGGTACCCCGTACCTGCCAGGAGCAATTTCTGAGCATAGAGCCAGGAGTAACCCCTGAGCACTGCCGGGTGTGACCCAAAAACCACACACAATTAATAAATAAATAAATAAAATGGGGCCGGGCGGTGGCGCTGTAGGTAAGGTGCCTGCCTTGCTGCCTTGCCTTGTGCTAACCTAGGACTGACTGCGGTTCGATCCCCTGGTTCCCCATATGGTCCCCCGTGCCTGCCAGTAGCAACTTCTGAGCAAATAGCCAGGAGTAACCCCTGAGCGTTACCGGGTGTGGCCCAAAAAACCAAAGAGAGAGAGAGAGAGAGAGAAAGAGAGAGAGAGAGAGAGAGAGAGAGAGAGAGAGAGAGAGAGCGATCTCACTCCTCCTGTTGAATGACCCATGTTAGGAATTTTGTCATTTGTGGTAGACAACTCTAGCTTCTCACTGAGCTAGTTGCCTGGATGTCCCGTTGGGTTAATCACATTATCTTTGGTATTTTGAAAAGATTTCGTTCTAGTCCCTATGTGGTGAGATTCTCCTCAGAACATGTAAATAAAGCTCTGAGGTGGGACCTCAGCCTCAAGAAGTCTCTCTCTCTCTCTCTCTCTCTCTCTCTCTCTCCTACACACAAAGCATGTGAATGTCCTGAGCTCAGATTCCCACTTTACCTCTCACAGCGTCAACTGAGTCATTGGCTTCTCCTGGATGGGCTTCCTGAGAGAATGGTCTCCATGTGAATGTCTAGATTGTTCCTTGGATGGTAGATAATGGTGAAAAAGTTCTTCCTACCTCCACAGACCTGGCAGCAGGAGGGAGAGAAACTCACATGATCTAGTAAGAATTAGAACACACTTCCAAACCACATGGATCCTTTGATTCCAGCCCACACTGACCTACAAGGAGATGTTGGAGGCTATCTTTAAGGCTATGTCTGTCCACTCATTAACCATGTCTCCCTCTTGGAACTTGAAACTCTTGAACCTCTGAGCATGGGATTTCCAGTTGAAAATTCTCCTGTCCTGAAAAGGATTCTTCCTAATGAGTGTCTGTGCCCAAGAGGGTAGATGAGTCATCAGAGAGTTCAGGGTTTCTTCCTTTTGTTCCACAAATTACCACCTTGCATCATCTCTAGCTAATCCTGGTCCCTTGTTTTCACCTGAGTGTGAGTTTTCTCCTGAGACCAATTGAAGAACGTGTCTTGGTTAAGTCCTTTGCTATTTCAAAGCCTTGACTCTGTGGTGAGGACATGACCCTATTTTCAGTGTGTAGGAAAATTTCCAACTTTCTCTCCACAGTGTGGGACAGTGGAGTCTTTACATAACAAGACTGGGGTATAATAGACATTTCATGATACCTTCTCAAAGCAGCAAGACATTTTACTTTGGTTGATCACAAATTGAAAGCCTTTATGACATTTTCTTGCTAAATCCCTGACAGACCTTTTAAAATATATTTCTTTGCTCTAATTAATTTGCTTTTGCTTGTGTTCTCCGATTGCGTTTGGATTTTGTAGATTATTTAATTTAAACTTCATGGTTATAATTTGTTCATAATATATTTGGGTTGCTTTGGAATTTGTTTCTATTACATTACACTGCAAGAAGAGCTAAATTGTAGAATATTTTGTATATATTTTATGTATTGTATTTATTTTGTATTAAGAAATAAAGAAGCTTTGAAGGGGAGGCCAAAGTAGACAGTTGGACAGTGACAGTTGGAGAGAAAGGATAAAAAGGGGGAGGGGACAGACGGAAGGGTCCTCAGGGAGAAAGAGAAAGAAGAAGGGTCCCTGGCAGAAAGGGAGAGAAGACAGGGTCCCTGGGAGAAAGAGAGAGAAGACAGGGGCCCAGACAGAAAGAGAGATTAGGAGAGACAAGGAAAGAAAAAGAAGGAAGAAAGAGAGATTAGGAGAGAAAGGGAGACGTATAGAGAATAAGAAGAAGAGCTGAGACAGAAAGAGAGATGTATAGAGAAGAAGAAGACGTAAGACAGAAAGAAAGAGAGAGATTAAGGGAGAAGAAGAGAGAGAGTGCAGAGACAGGGACAGACGTCAGAAGATTAAGAGAGAAGAGCAGAGACAAAGAAAGAAGAGAAGACAGAGACAGGGAGGCAGAGAAAGAGACAGAGACAGGCAGAGAGGAGAGAGAGAGATCGAACCAGGAAGGATTAGGCTCTCTTGGCCAAACCTTTTGTTCCCCCAAACCTCTTTGTTTGAATCATTTATTGCGGACGATTATTGCTAAGGTCTCCCAGAGAAATGGGAGTTGGTCACTCAATTTGGGAGGTATTTGGGGACCCTGGATATGTTAGCAGTGGGCTCAGCCACATCTTCACCCCACAGTAAGAGCTCTTGACCGTTCATTGGAAGTTCTTTAGTTGCTACCTATGAACGAACTCTTTGGTGTCCTGAGTGATGCCTTTTTCAAATCCACTTCTGCAACCATATTCCAATTGTGTCCCATCATCAGAGACAAGAGCACTTTCTATTAGTCATTATTATCCTGATAGGTGACAAACTTTTTTATTTCCTTCCATGCTGAGTTGGACCGCAGATATCCTGTGTGAAAGACAAATGTTTCTCTCTGAGTCACATTCTCTTTCTAATAATTTACTTTGCTGCTGTATTGATGAACCCAGTCATCAGTTGACAATAATCAAGTTCACTGTGAGTTAGGTTGAAGTTATTTTTTTTCATTATAAGGTGTTGGTTACTGTGACCTAACAGTGGCCATTTTGCTGGAGCCTCTCTGCCATTTTCCAGTCTTGCACCTGCAAACTGCCTACGTGCCGTTTTCCTACAAAGCCCCTGAGATAACAGGAAACGGCAGCCACAAAGATAAAATATAACTTCTTAGCCCTGGGAAGAAGGACACAGCCTGGTACCACTCCCCCCCCCCAATGAAATTTACTCCCCTAGCCCAAATGCCTGAGTTAACAAGGTACCCATTATTGTTCTCTGCAACATTGTTTTTACAAAGTTATTGCCTTACCATAAATCTGTTAAGAGCTTGGGAATGTGGCCTGCAGACCCTTCCCAGGGTCACAGGATGTCTCCATGGAAACTGACTTGCAAGTTATCTCACCCCTGCCTCATTGCCCATTTTCCTTATTTGGGAAATGATGTTAACTTCTTTGTTCCACCCAACCAGTGCTATGTTTTTACTTTATTTGGAATATTGAAGTGGCCTGAGAGGCCAAAAGAATGATTGACACTCCTTTTGCCTGCCCCTATGTACCTTGTCTATATAAGCAGAAGCAGATCACATTAAAATTGCCTTTGATCGGTTTTCCGTCTTAGGTCATTTATTATTAACCTCTTAGATTTCTTACAGGTGTGGTGTGATCTGAGCCTCGCAAAATAAAGGTGCGGCTGTCCATGAGCTTCTCATTGACTCCCCGCTGGCCGGGTCCCCTCGGGGGGCTTACAGGACACCCTCAAAGGCAATAATCAAGTTCATTGTGAGTTTGGTTGAAATTATTTTTGTTCATTATAATCCTATTATGATGCAGTGATAGCACAGTGCAGAAAGCATTTGCATGTAGTCAATCTAGGTTCAATCCTTAGTATCCCATAGGAACCCCAGAGTGTGCCAGGAGTGATTTCTGAGCATATATCCAGGAATATTGCCTAAACACCAATGACTGTGGCTCTTACCTCCCAAGAAATCTATTGTATAGTAAATACTAAATTTATTTCCATAAACATTGTATCCACTCAAAATTTCATTTATGAGTGTTGAAACTCATTGGCTGG
>PVKC010044371.1:0-11602 GCA_004027635.1 Crocidura indochinensis | reverse complement strand
TAAACTTTGTAATGTGCTAGTCAAGGTGGCAAGGAGGGTGATGGGGAATGATGAAGTATGGGAACACTGGTGATAGGATTGGTGGTGGGATTGGTGTTAAATATTTTATGCTTAAAAATCAACTCTCAAGACAAACCTAAATTATAAACAGCCCATACCTATAGCCTATATATCCCCTCCCATGTACTATCCCCTCTTCCCCCTTCAGAAATCTGACACTCCCTTCACCCTTCAATCCCATCCCCAATATGCCACCATGTTAAAACTCTTCACCCTCAGTTCTTAATCCATTAGGCATTAAGACCGACCTCCTATCCCAATGAAGCAGTACCCAGCAACCAGGTGAGGAGACACCCACTCAAACCCACACCTTGTTCTTGTGACCCCTGAATTCCATTTCCACATGGGGAGGATTGTGGGCAGACATCTGTCTTCCAGTTTCCTCTTGGATTCTGGAGACCAGCTCTTGCCAGGTATAAGGTTTGGGGAGGTCCCATACTGGAGCCTTTCTCCCTAGTCTGGGGAGTGCTGGGAGGCTTGGCAGGCTCTCAGCTGTCCTTGTCTTGTTACCCTTACTCCAGGCCTTTCCTGGGTGCCAGCTCAGATGGCCAGAAGTGGGTTCAGGTGGACTTTTAGTGGGCCACAGGCTTCCCCTCTCCCTCCGCACTCCAGGGGGGAGGTGCATGGGGAGGAGGGCAGGCAGACATCTGGCTTCCAGTTTCCTCTTGGATTCTGGAGACCAGCTCTTGCCAGGTATGGGGTTTGGGGTGGCTCCATACCACAGCCCTTTTCCTGGTCTGGGGAGTGTTGGGAGGTTTGGCAGGCCCCCAGTCGTCCTTGTCTTTTTCCCCTGACTACAGGCCTTCCCTGGGCGCTGGTCTAGGTGGACTGTATAGGGGTCAACAGGCTTTCCACCTACCTCTCCTTACACTCATTGGAATGCGCCTTGGGAAGAGTGCGATACATTGTAGCACTGGTTTATGTTGGGACAGTCACTGGAATTTTTTTGTCGTTTTTATTGTGACCTAGATATGCCCTACAAAGCTCATTTCTAAGATTTCACTGTGTCAGTCCCAACCCTTATTTTCCCCCATCTTCCCATGTAAGTGCAGCTCATGACTTGAAGCTCCCCACATAGAGTGATGAGTGCAGTTAGAGAAATAACAACACTGAAAACTATCACAGCAATATGAATGAATGAGGGAACAAGAAAGCCTGTCTCGAGTACAGGTGTGGGTGTGGTGGGGAGTAGGTAGATCTGGGAAATTGATGGTGAGAATCCTGCACTGGTGAAGGGGGGTGTTCATTACATGACTGTAACCATACAACTACAATTATATTTGTATTCGTGGTGTTTAAATAAAGATAATTAATAAAAAAAAGATAAGGATTGCTGGATTGAAGAAAATTTAATAGACTGATAAAGCTTTTTTAATTATAGGGTTAAAAGTGTCCCAGACTTCAGAGCTTACCCCTTTCAGGAAATGATAAGAACCCAATGATGGTGGAGTGAGTAAATAATTACAACTTGTATTTACTCCCAAGAACCTACTAAAACCCTGTTTTAAAGGGACCTAAGTAAAATTATTTTTAATAAGTGGTTTTTGGACAGGGATAGTACAGATACACAAAATACAGTTGCATACAGAGTATGAAGCTATATCTGACTAAATCTGTAACACAATATGTGATATCCTGTGTACTGTCAATAATGATCTTTGAACACATAGCCAGAAATAATCCCTGAGCACTTCTGGTTATGGTTCCAAAACTAAAAATAGTAATAATAATTAGTGGTCTGGGTAATCTGTCACATAAAGAATTGCATAGATGCCTTGCCAGATACCCAATTGACAGAGAAGGGAATGGTAAAAGACAAAGGTTGTGGAGTACTTTCAACACAGAAATAATCTTGACTGTGGTAATAAGGGTGATTAGTAGGAATTGCAATTCAGGAAAGCAGTGCTTCTATAAAAATATAAATCTTACCCATAGATCAAGGAGACTATTGGTCAATTTTTCCACCTGGGCACCGTTATTCTGGAAGTTCCATTGTCAGTAGTGTGGATCATAGATCTGAGTCCACTCTCAATCTTTCTTTAGGGTCATGATGACACTCTTCCAGGACCCTTCCTTCATTCATCATACAAAATGTGTGGATCTAAGAAGGTTTGATCAAGATATTTTATACCTGTCTATTACCATACACATAATTGGAAGGAGAGATTGAGGCCTGGATTCTTGCCTTCTAGTAAGATGAAATGCAAACTTACTTTTCAACAGGTCTAAACTTTTGGAATTTCCATACATCCCTTGTTTTAAAAGGTCTAATTTATCGTTTTCATCAATCCCAAGATTGGATTCCCCATTTCTTTGTATAATTTGGAGTTTCCTCCAGATATCAAGTTTCACCAATACATTTAAAAGGCAGGGAGAAAAGGGGAAAGGGGGAAAGAGCTGCATAATATGGGCAATAGACTAAAAGACTTGTCAGTTTTAGTCTGTCATTTTTAGCAATATAACTTAGAGGGAAAAGGACTAAGTATATTCCTTTAGGAGGTCCAGAGAAATAAGGGAGACATAAACAATAATAGAGGCTTTTCTTTTAGAAGAGGCATTTTTTTGTAGTGAGACAATTTTAATACAGAAGTCCATTAAAACCTTTACTAAAATTTGAGTATTAAGATATCTAGGACCCAATACATTGCATATTTGAAAGAATATACTAACTGATTGCATTTGAATTCTAACTGGAAATTATTACCCATCTTTGGAAATAGATTTTTTTTTGTTTTTGGCCACACGTGGTCACACTCAGGGGTCGTTCAGTCTCTGTGGTTAGGGTTTACTCCTGACAGGCTCGGGAGACCATATGAGATGTTGTGATTGAACCCGGATTGGCCACATGCATGACAAATGCCCTACCCACTGTGCTATTGCTCTGGCCTCAAGAGACTAGAAAATTTTGCATATAGATGGCTAATCCTGAAAGTGTGTCTTTATTTCCACCTATACAATTTTAATAAATGTTAATTTTTAATAAAAATGACATGTATTTTATATAGCTACAGTAAGAACTGGGCTAGTGACTTGTAACTTCAGTTAGAACTTGGGTAGTTCTTCTAACAAAAGTGGATTTCCATGGAATCATTTGGTCATATTTTTAAACTATAAGTTTTTTAAGTTGACATAATTCCAGAGATTTTTTTTTCAAGTCTAGGATGAGACATATAGGTGCTATGCATCATGTTGAGAGGATTTTTAAGACTATGCCTTTACAGCAATATACAGTTTATCCTGGTTTTATTTGAGTCTCCGTGTAAATTACTATATGACATAGGAATAACATAGAAAAGAGTTCTAGGGTAACTGAGAGACTAAGTTTAGTATGAAAAATTCTCAGGGTACTAGTATGAATCAATCTGTGACAACCGAATTTTTTAGTTATCAGTTTTCGACTGAGCTGTCAAAATATCCAAATGAACCTATTAGTAGACTGGACTAGATTTTTTTTGCCTTTTTTTTAATTATACACAATGATTATTAGAAATTACTACTCTGCACTCAGGAATAACTCTAGTTATGGTCAGACTGGACTATATATTTTTAAAATTTTATGCAGAATCAGAATGTATATATTTAGACATAAGAGTAAACTCTTAGTTTTCAATAAACTTTTAGATGCTAATATAGGGGAATATTTGAACTGTTTTATATTTATGAAATCACAATAGAAAAAATCTTATTTTGTTAAATTTAATAATGTTATATTTTGCTTAATGTTGCTGAAATTTTATCCCTTGTTAAGCAGCCTAAGTTCTAATTGATATTGGCTTTGGCCTATAAAATAAAGTCCTGCTATTACAAGAGTCAAGACATACTGTTAGACTTATGATATTATTTTATTATTAGCTCGAAGATGCTGAAATGTAGCAGCTAAGAAACAAACATGAAAAGAATTTTCCAAATCTAAAATCACAGTTCATAACTTAGTTTATGAATAAGGGCCCCTCCTAAAATACGGGGAAGATTCACCAAGTGAGTGAGAAAACTCAACTTTTCTACCTAAGGAAACACCTCAGCCTTTAAATTTGGAACTTGCACATGACTCTGATGTTTAGTAATTATTTAGTTTATCTTATAATTAAACCAGATATGAACATGATGATTTCTAATTCAGACTACTGTATCTTTAACATTCCAGTGTTTCACACAGATGGATGAATTGACTTAACATACATAAAGGTGGCTACTCCATCCCACACACAGTCACACATAATATCTAAATCAATTTGCCCTTTTTCTATGATTGAACAAGAGTGGAGAAGGGGATTTAACATGGGACCAGGAAAGGAGGTGGCAGTCACCTGTTCAAAGACAGCCACATCACCCAAGAATAACATCCTTCATTCTTGTCTAATTGCAGACTCTACTCCCAGCCTGTTTCAGAAGGAAATCCATCAAAAGAGATTAGTTTGGGTATCTAGACAGCAAGCTTTAGTATGACCAAATGGTTTTTAGCTAAAAGGAAAGTTATGCTGAATGAGCAGTTAGTGAGAAGAAATCCTAGAGACTTGTGAGAGGGACAAAGGCTGATACAGGAATATAAAAATGCTCCACATTGCTAATCATCAGGGAAATGCAAATTAAAACAACAATGAGATATCGTTTCACACCACAGAGACTGGCATACATTAAAAAGAAGAACAACCAGTTCTGGGTAGATGTGGAGAGAAAGGGACTCTCATTCACTTCTGGTGGGAATATCAACTGTTCCAGTGTTTTTGAAAAACAAACAAACAAACAAACAAACAAACAAAAAACCAATATGGACATTCCTCAAAAATCTAGAAATTGAGCTTATATATAAACCAGAATATACCACTCCAAAGAATATACTCTAGGGGCTCAAAACACAATACAGGAAAATCCTCTTCACTTCTATATTCATTGCATCACTATTCACAATAAACAGAATCTGGAAACAACCCAAGTACCTGAGAACAGATGTGGACAAAGAAACCATGGTATATCAACACAATGAAATATTACACAATTGCTTGAAAAAATAAAGTCACAAATTTGCTTATACATGAAAAGATATGGAGAGTGTTATGCTGAGAGAAATAAGTCAGAGGGAGAGGAATAGGCAGAGAGATGACATTCATTTGTGGGATTATAAAAATATAGTATGATATAATATCCAAAGACAATAGACAAGAAGCCAGGAGGATCAGTTCATAGTAGGAAGCTTGCCACAAATAGAGCAGAATGCAGTTAGGCAGAGAAAGGACCATTATGACAATGATAGCTGGAAATAATCCCAGCCGACAAGAAGTGGGTGCTGAAAGGAAATAAAGTGATATGCATGATACACAATATTGCAACTACAGTGTCTAACAGGAAAAAAAAGATGTAGTTGCAATGGGTCTCTACATCCATCCACATTTCCCAGGTTCTTCAATATGTTCAAGACTAAAATATTGAATAATAAAGATGTTCAGATTCAGAGTTAAAAATAGATTCAATGACGAGAAGAGAAACTGCCAAATCAGAGAGGAGAGTAGTATAGGACTAAATTAAGGATGTTTGGATTTGTAAGATTTTTATAGGACAACTAGGTCTTTAAGTTATTTGTCAAAAGACAAGAATGTTAGAAAGTATGTAAAAATTTTACAGAGAGATCTGACTAGTTTAGGGCCTTTTTTATTCTCTGTCATCATTTATATAGCTATTTTCCATTTTCTCCTGTGAGCCTTATGTCTGTAAGCCTAAGGTCTGAGCCTAAGATTTCTGATGCTGAATATTTTTTTTTTTTGGTTTTTGGGTCACACCCAGTGACGCTCAGGGGTTACTCCTGGCTATGCGCTCAGAAGTTGCTCTTGACTTGGGGGACCATATGGGAAACTGGGGGATCGAACCGTGGTCCATCCTAGGCTAGCGCAGGCAAAGCAGGCACCTTACCTCCAGCGCCACCGCCCAGCCCCGATGTTGAATATTCTTAACTACCCATTATCAGGATGTTAAAATGTAGGCCAAAGACAATTAAATGGAGCTCCTTACAGAACAATGAAAGGGGAACCGAGGCTTCCTTTATCATTTGCATTCACACTTAGATAAATATTGATACTCATAACAGCAAAAGAATAGAAAAATTTAAATAGATAATTCATTGTTATTGGTTCTTTTTTATAGGAAATTGTTCTGGAAGTTAAAATAAGGAAATAAAAAGACTCTTATTCAGGTTGGAGAGATAGCATGGAGATAGGGCATTTGCCTTGTATGCAGATTGGTGGTTCGAGGCATCCCATATGGTCCCTTGAGCTGCCAGGAGTAATTTCTGAGTGGAGAGCCAGGAGTAACCCCTGAGTGCTGCCGGGTGTGACCCCAGAACCAACAACAACAACAAAAGGCTCTTATTCCTACAAAACCACCGTTTACTTAGAGACATTTTATATTGTAGTTAATAAATATTGTTACTATCTGAGAAATTTAACCTAGGAACATAATATACCTAGTAGCTATATTTTTATACAAAAATGTATTTTTAAGGCAGAAGAATTTTTTTCTTTTAAAACTACAGTAGCATCAGGGAGATGCAAATCAAAGCAACAATGAGGTACCATCTCACACCATAGAGACTGGCACGCATAACAAAGAACAAGAACAATTAGTTTTGGAAGGGATTCACTGTTGGTGGGGATGCTGTCTAGTCTAGCCTTTCTGGAAGACATTATGGAAATTTCTCAAAATACTGGAAATTGAGCTCTCATATGATCCAGCTATACCACTTCTACGGATATATCCTAGGAACACAAAAACACAATACAAAAATGTCCTTTGCATGCCTATGTTCATTGCAGCTCTATTTACAATAGCCAGAATCTAGAAACAACTCAGATGTCCAAAAACACATGAGTGGCTAAAAAAAAACTGAGGTTCATATACACATATACTGCAGCTGTCAGGAAAAATAAAGCCATGAAAATTTCTAATACATGGATGAACATGGAAACTATTATGCTGAGTGAAATGAGTCAGAGGAAAAAAGATAGATACAAAACAGTCTCATTCATTTGTGAAATTAAGAAAAATAAAAGATACTATAGTAATATTCTCAGAAATAATAGAGATGAGGGCTGGAAGGACTAGCCCATGATATGAAGCTTACCACAAAGAGGGCTGAGTGCAGATAGAGAAATAACTACACTAACAACTGTCATAACAATGATATTGAGTGAGAGAGATAGGATGCCTGTCTTGAAGATAGGCAAAGGATGGGGAGGAGGGAGATGGGGGTATTGGTGGTGAGAAGGTTGCAATGGTAAAGGGGGGGGATACTTTTTTAATGACTGAAACCCAACTACAAACATGTTTATGATTATAGTGCTTAAATAAACATATTAATAAAAAAAAGAAAAGCAGAAGAGAAAAAAAACTTACAGGAACAGTTTTATTTATGCTAAGCCCTATGCGATCAGACAAAGATTAAAAGGGTTTAATCTTTGTCAGAGTAAATCTGATCACCAGGCTCAACACTAGTAAGGTGATCTGCCTTATAGACTCCTATTATTCTCATGAGAAAGTGGCCTTGCCACAGCAAATCTACTTTCTGATAATATAATTTTTTGTTCTGACCCCAGTTATCTCTAAAATATTTCATTTTGAGTAGCTCTTTTATATTAGCTAGATGGAATTGTTCTCAAATTGTTAAAGAATTCCTATGAGATTTTTACATTTATTTTGTTTAATTTTGCATTTTAATTTGTCCAAAGATTGTATTGTATTTGGAGTACATTTTTCAAGAGACCAGGATGAAAATGTACACAGGAACATTATAGCAGGAAAAGAATTGAATAGCTAATCAATATCTACTAGCTGCAAATATGCTCCAGGCAAATATAGAATAAGACTGTTTACCTGGGCTTTTTGTGTGGAGCAATTGTGGGCCCCCTTCCTTCATATCTTCTTCCTGGAAGCCTGACTGCAGTGACTACACAGTTGCCATGTTTGAACTGGACAAGATCCACAGACTCCCTCTTTTCTTGAGATGTAAACCAAGCTATAAGTCATGAGTAATGACTTATTTGGATATACAATAATTTTCACAAATGTGCATGATGCTGTACTTTTTAAAATATTTTTTCTCTCTATTTTTTCAACAACGTTGCTTTCATTTATCTGGAAAACAAGTGTATTATGGTCAACTATGTCAACTATGTGATGCATTTTTTTAAATTAAAAATTTAAGGACTCTTTAGGCTCTTGTTGATGTAGAGACAACATGGACAAATATAGAATAGGAAAGTGTAATAACTTTATATTTTAAGAGTTCCTGCTGAGTTATTATGTGATATGCCCCAGCCTCTGATATATACCTGTTAGTGTCTCAATCAATTTCAACAATGTCAGCCCAGGTGAAGGAGCATATGGTACTGAATAAATGGCCAGCTTATGGAGAGCACATTTTGTTGCACAAGCAAATAAAAACTTGGAAAGTCCTTTATGTGTTTACTTGTCTCTTGTTTGGCTTATTCTTTGAGACCCACCTCATTGGCAGAGGCTTCTGGACCTGTGTGGCAAAGATGAATGACAAACTGGTTCTATGAGGTAAGGTTTACCATGGAAGTTCCTGCTTTGAGAACTAGCAGGTGTGGCTTCATGATGATGATGGAAATTATTGAGGTAATTTTGAGTGTATAGCCTTAGCCATATAAAATAGTTCTAGTTCAGAAATAGCATTGGTCTTGAATTTTATTGGCTTAATTTTATTTTTCCAAATTCTTTAAAACATTTTTCTCATAATTAAATTTAATATTCTATTTTTATATTATATCTTTATATAATATTATATCCTTATAGCCCCCTCCCCCAACTTTTTTGGCTTCAGTGTTGTTTCATTTTATGGGTTTTGTTTTGATTTGAGTTTTGGGACTTCAGTTTTGACTTGAGATTAAAGTATGTCATCCAGTCTTGAAGAACTGGTTGGGTGAGTACCTTTCATTTACTTTATTTTTTTTTTGTTGACTCACAATGAGACATAGAGTTAAACAGTTCTTAATGATTGGGTTTTAGTCATGCAATATTCCAACACCCATCCTTTTTTATCAGTATTCATTTCCCACTACAATTTACCCAATTCCCCCCCTGTAACATGCACTCCCCAAAACTGCCTTTATGACAGTTTTCTCCACTTTTTCCTCCCTTTTTCCTTTTTAGGCACTAAATTATGCAATATTGTTACTGAAAATATATCATGCATGTCACTTTCACTCCTATCAACAGTCAGTTATTGTTCAGTGTTCATATCCAACTATTATTTTTACAGTGATCCTTTCTCTGTCCTAGCAGCATTGCCTACTCCCATTTCATTCTAGTTTAGGTATTAGTCTCATACTAGATATTTTTAATATCCCAAGGATGAATGCTTTCATTCTATTTCTGCCCTCCCCTTGACTCTTTTAACTCTACATGATACTTCCTCTCCCTGTCTGTGTCTAAGCAAGTTTCATGATTTCATTTTTCCTAACAGCTGTTTAGTATTCTATTATGTAAATGAACCAAAGATGCTTTATTCACTTATGTTTCAGAAACTTGGATTGTATCCAGATTTTATTGTGAAAAGTTCAGCAGATTCATTTTCAGCATTGTTTTTGGGACCTGTAGGCTAAATTCCTCAGGGTTATACTGAGAGGTGGAATGGAAGCTCAATGTCTAGTTTTTGGAGTAATGTCAATATTGTTTTTTAAAAAGACTGAACCAGGTGACTTTCCACCAGCAATGAATGAGAATCCTTTTCCCTAGAATCTGCTTAAGCACTGAATGTTCTAATTTTTAAAAATGCATGCAAGTCTCTGCGATGTAAGATGTCATTTCGTTGTTGTTTTGATTTGCATCTCCCTGATGATTAAAAATAAATTTATTTTTAAAGAATTTTTAGAAAACTTGAAGCATTGTGACGTACAAAGTTATTTATAGTTGAGGTTTAGGCATATGGTGTTTTAGTGCAAATTCCACTTCCAGAGTCAACCTTTCTCCACCAATGTCCCAGAGCCCATCCTTCCCATCCACCTCCCTCATTGAAACAGCCACCATTTTAAGTAGAGGTGTTAAAATTTAGGTCTTATAATTTCCTTGCTGTTGAATCAATGATTTGGATATTTAGTTGTGCTCATCCAAACACCACCAGTGTATCTGAATTCACTTTACGTCTGTTCTCATTATTTCACATTTGTCTTTCTCCCCTCCACTATATTTCCTTACTTATCCTCTGTTGTACTCTGGGGCCAACAGTATTACAGACAACACCATTTAAACTACTGCATTTCATTATGCAGCTCTTCTAAATATCACATATAAATGATATCTTCCTGTATCTGTTCTTCCTCTAGTTGACTTCATTTAACAAACGGAAAGCAGTTCCATCTCTGTTGCAGTGAATAGCATAATTTCATCACTCCTTACAGTTATGAAGTATTCCACTGTAGATATGTAGCATATCTTCATGATCCGCTCCTCTATTTTTGAACATCTAGGTTGATTCAAACTTTTGGCTATTCTGTATGCAGTGAAAATAGCAGTGTTCAGACATCCTTTTGAATGAATGTTTTTCTGTTCTGGATATAGAAACCCAAAAGTGGAATTGCTGGGTCATATGGCAGCCCAATTCTAAGTTTACTGAGAACTTTCCATACTGTTTTCGATAAGGGTTGAATCAGAAAACATTCCTACCAGCAATGGATGAGAGTTCCTTTTTCAACACATCCCTACCAACACAGATACCAACACACATTATTTTTGATATGTGCCATCTTCACTGGTGTAAGATTATATCTCATTGTCATCTTGATTTGGATTTCTCTAGTGATAGGTAATTATGAGCATTGTTTAATGTACCTATTTGTAATGGAAGCCTTATATACCAATCCTGGGGTGACTGGGGAACATGAGTCTGAAAGCAACACTACCACAGGAAATAATTCACACAAGTTAGGAGCAAGTTCAGGAACTTTCACCACAAGCTATTTGCAAGCAGGCAAAAGGGTATGGACAGGTAGACAGGCTAGCTGTGGAATCAAAACAAGAGAAATTTCTCTGACCCAAGGTATTTATTGGGAAGAGTAGGTCCAAACCCCATGTATAGAGAACTGGAAGGAGTAGGAGGCCATTCCTGAGATTCTTCCTGCAATGACACACACATGCAAAGAAGAAATATTCTCATAAGAAATAACCTAATATCCTGATAAGAGTAAGAGCTGGTTACTCAACACATGTTGGCCACCTGTTGGTCTTCTCAGAGAGGTGTCTGTTCATTTCCTTTCCCATCACCATGGTGATTTTAGATTTTGGGAGATTTATCTTTATGAGTACTTTGTATAACTTAAATATCAACCCTTTATCTTATGTGTTGAGTACAAATATTTTCTCCCACTCTGTTGTTTTTCTAGTTTTTGCTCATGTTTCTTTTGCTATACAAAAACTCTTAATGTGATGCAATTCCATTTTTCAAATTTGATTCTGTAGACTTTGATATTGGCATCATATAGATACAGATTCCTTTAAGGTCTAGGTCTTGTGTTCTTCCTATGATTTTCTCAATGAA